>DWTO01001029.1:0-17719 GCA_018244755.1 Jemadia pseudognetus
GTAGATAGGGCCTGCCTAGTGCCAAATATATTTGTCATTACAGACCTGACCTGCGTATTTTACATTCAAAACTCTCTTCATACACGCTTCGGACTCTACCATCTGATGTTTTTGCTACTAAAAATCAAGATATTTTAAATATCTTTTAAATTATTCTTGATATGAATATATAAAAAGAAAAGTTATATATCACTAGGAATAACGACTAAGTATACTTAATTTACCGCGACAACTACGGCCACGTCACTTTACGCAGCAACCTAGTTCTTGTCTTACCGTGTCCTAGATAGTAGGGTTGAACTTGTTTTGTGACTGACGCATCTCTAGTCTTAACTAGGTCACAGTTACAGTCTTATAGATCTCATAATGTTTCATGTTCATAATCATTAATGTTTGTTATTTTTCACATAACAGGTACATAAAGGCATTTATCACAAAATATATAAAGGCTTATATAGACTATACCAGCATTTATCACAACGATCTGCAAAATCCTGGAAGGTACATTCGTATGATCATATTATTTAAATACATTAAACAAAGCACGTAGGGTCGCATTACCGGTTTTCAAAAGTTCGCTCAGGGTAACGTTGTTCGCACTTCTGTGGTGTGTGGTTTCTGAATTTTGCCACATAACTCTTTTTAATGATACTTTCTAGCATGAATAAATACATTTCTAAAAGACAAAAGATGCGTTTGTTATGTAGGTATATATATTTTCAATTAAATCGATATTTTCGTGTTCGTACGTACTATTCACGAACGAATAGTACGTATATTTAAGTTTATCGAATTGAAGTGTGAACGTGCAATTTGACACAAGGAAACTTTGGAAGTTGATGAAAGTATATAAGTCCATAAATACAGGATTTAAGCCTGAATTTTAAGAATTTTTGAGTTATTTCTGTAGATCGTGTTGCCTAATGGTATTTAGGTCCAGTAACAAACTACATATATTGTGCGTTTTATTGTTTTTGGTACAATGTCACGTTCATACGTAGTACCTACTTTGCGCTTTTTATGATTTAAATTAAAAAATAATTCTGGTTAAATATCATATTGTATACCAGGAGGTCCTGGGTTCGATTCCCGGGTCGAGCACTATAGAATTTTTCTAATTTAGATTTTCTAGTAGTGGCTTGGAGTCTAGATTCGTGCTCGGTGCATGGCAATAGGCTCACTACCTATTCCATAGTGGGACGTAACGTAACTGGTGAAACGTGGGAGTGTACTACACTCCTCTGCTAATCTCTTCGGGGATAACAGGCGTGATGTTACGTGCATATAGTATAAACAAATATATTGTTTTGTGGTCCCGAGTACGTGAGAAATCTATAACATTATATTATTGTGCCCTTCTCCTGCTCAATCATAGATGACGCGGAACGTGTCCTTGGTCACGATAAATGTTTTATATGTTATTCATTTATAAAAGTAATAATATAATCTAAAACAAGTCGATAAGACCGTTTGTAAGGTACTATTATGTAACGCGTGATTTTTATCTGTAATAGTGAGTTCGAGATAAAGGTATGTATTTTCTTTAGATGCGTTGATAGAAATCAGGAATAATCGGCGGACATTTTGTTGACAAATAGCAGGCTAATACGACACAAGGAGGGCACGTCCCATTGACAGCGCGCCATTTTTCACTTCCACATAACAAAATGTCAAATCCACTGCCGACCTTTGTCATTGTCAATAATCTGTTGTACACAATGTGTACATATGTACATATATTATGTAGCATTTGTACTGCACTAGTATACGTTGTTATAAAACGTATTGTATTCGTTGTCCTGTGTTGATATTTTGAGTTATTGTTTTAACGATACACGATATGATAAGGCATTGAGGAACAATTATTAGTTTTGGCTCTTGATAGCTTTTATTTTTAGTATTTTATTAATTATTATTATTAGATATAAATAAATGTAAATATAAATATTGTTTTAACAGTATTGTCTATTTCTTCGATCTCAATTATTATTGTTGTCAATTGTTTTTATTATTAAATATAAATAACTGAAATTACAATTCGTGTTTTTACCCTTTTGTCAACTAGTTACATGTAAAACACGCAATCTTGCCTTTCTACCATTAATCGCTACATGTTGAGTTACGAAAATATGGTACAATTGATAGGTGTGGTACCTACCTAATATTTGTCTAGTCTGCGAAAGAAATTAAAGTATACCGACAAAGGCTAATTAAAAACGATGCTCTCATCTAGAGGGCATTGTTGCTCATTGGTATAGAATACTGCCTACGACAAACGACGCTCGATGCGGGACATTAGCTCATATGATCATGTGACATAAAAATATAGTACAGTCGACAAGTATGTGAATTGTGATAAAAAGAATTACGAGCAGTTCACTCCAAGATGCCCCAAAGTTGATTCATTCATGTAACAACCAGTATACTTGGTAGTTTTGCAATTTCCGACGCTTGAATAGAGACTGATGACAAATGAGTTTTAGTTTGAAAGCATAATTCGCTACTAGGAAAGAAACAATAGGGGCGAGTGAGACATTAGCATAGAGTTTATTTTTTTATTTTGTAAATACAACGAACAGCGATTCAGGACATTTTATGTTAACTGGTCAATTTACTGTGTAATCATTTATATCGATCGTCAGTGACGTCAGAGGGTCTACTTGTGCCTGTTATTCACAAATTTTTATTCATGAAGCTACCGAAACTCTGAATCTTCTGCATAATACTTACCTACCTACGACATATTACGTACGACAAACCGGAGTATAGGAATTTAAGTACCTATTAATGTATACTATCATCGTCCCTGTAATCCCCGAAAAGGCGGGCAAGGGACTGTAGAATATAATCTAAGTGACTAAAATCCAATTGTACTTGACCCAGGATTTGAACCAAGCATGTCTCAATCAGCGGACGAGTTTTGCAACCCAAGAAGTAGTCAAGTATTTATTTATTTACCATTTTTTATATCAAAACTAATTTAATTCTTGGATACGAATGGGGACGGCCGCATTAATAGCACACCGTAAACTGATGCCGCGTAAAAAGTTTTGACATTTTCAAACATAACAAAGAGGTTGAACTTGGTGTACATACTTCAACTATGTTATTTTCGCGCAAAGGTCATCAAAATCTCATTCCGCGGGGATATAAAGGTCACCCTAGGATATTACTCTCTTTTTGTCGGTGGGTTTAACGTGAACGAGGGTCTACATACCGAGCGTAACTTAAACCATGTTTCAGGCGAATCCGTCATCTCGAGCCGCTGTAACGACATTGTGAAGTGGGAGAGTTTTGTTCTTATGAACACTTTATTATGTGACGTGATTTTTAATGTCCCTTTTTTATATTCAAAGGCGCGGAAAACGCATTCCATCCAATTCATTCAATCAATCCAACCATTCCATCAATGAGGCTGTCGTAAAATGCTTATTTTGCTTTGAACGGAATAACTTAGTTCAGGTAATTTGTATGGAAATAGGCTCATTACCTCCTCTGTAGTAGGACGTAAGCGTAACTGGTGAATCATGTAGTACACTCCCCTGTCTACTTCTTTGGGGATTACAGGCGAAATGTTACGTGGTACTTTTTGGTAATACTTCCTCGTCGTATCAACATTCTGCTGGGCACAAAGACAACGCATATCAACGATGTGACTTTAAATTTCACTCGGGCATTCCTTGAGGAGCTTTGTGCGCGATGTTCTAATCCCGGTAATGTAAATCAAGGGAGTCCCGATTGCCATTCGCAGTTTCCATTCAGGGAGTTTAATAAAATGCCTTGCTAGCTACGTGGCGCAAAAATTTAATTTCATTTTCTAATTTTTCTTCGACTTGTCGTTATCCTGCTCGTTCGTATTGCGGTTTCTGTGTTGTATGAATGGACGGTATGAGAATTAATAAATATTTAATTAAAACATGTAACACTGAATATTTATTCGAATTAACTTTAAACATATTTACAATTATAAACTCTTCGAATAAGATATTAAAAAAAGATAAGGTGCCGAAAAAAACAAGTTTTAAACTTAATATAACGAATAGTCCCGAAAATGTTGCTTTAAATATCCCCCAGAAATTATGCTGTGACGGCAAAGTCCCAGGATACGAGAGAAAACAGCGAAAGGCCGGCTCATTGCATTACATTTCTTTTAATTTAAGGGAAATTCCATCAGCGTAAGTCTTCATTCAGTCGAGTCGACTTCTAATCCGGGATTTAGTTGAGCGTTCCACTGCGCAAGATTCCTCGCCGGTCTCAGCGCTTTGTTGGGTCTCAATGCAAATCAATTGTGCGCTTTCAGTCCGTTGCGTCACATGAAGTGATTGCACGAATTCCTCATTCCTGAGTTTTATATGCACTCGTTCTTAACTTTTATTTTGGAGAGTCAAGACGCAAAAATTGGATTTATTGATTTTTAGCTCTTGTCAGCCAAATGTGATGCGCCTTAACATAATATCACGCCTGTAATCCTCGAAGAAGTGGGCAGAGGAGTGTAGTCTGCACGGGTTTCGATGGAGGTGACTGCAAAACTTTTATTTTCTTTCCCTTGGCAGCTGGATGAAAAATGTTTTGAAATAATAACTTATTTCGTAACAATATTGAATATTTGACAACGTTTCATTAATTTAGAGTTTAGAGCATAAGAAGTAACGAGTTTTGAAAAATGGAACAAGACTACGTTACTTGTATTTACATTCGTATTGCGGAAACAAACTGTTGTTAGAGATGAAAGGGATCTGTGTCAGCTTTTCACTACGTATCTTTTTATAAAACCGAGATAATTCTATAGTAAAAAATAACTAAGTACGATGATATGAACTGTCTGAGCTTTAAAAATAGAAATACATTATTTTATGAAAAGATAGCTTTCCCGTAAATTAATAAAAATGTGAGTGAATAGAACAAAGAGATTGAAAGGTTAGCGAGTATATTAAAAAAAACTATTCGTGTTGTTATTTTAATTGGTATGTGTACTTACAATGAGTACATATGTACTTATGTACGTGGCACCAAGTAACAACAAAGAGTGATTAGTTCAGATTTATTTAAAATGACACCAAAAAAAAAATATTCAAGACTGTTGGAAGGCTTTCCACCGATTTGTGCGCCACTCCTGACAGGTGAGTTTACGTTTTATTTTCCTGCTAACAACCGTAAGATAACCGCACCAGGCGACGCGCAGATAAAGGCGGCATATGTAGTATTCAGGGATAATTATGGGATGTTAACCCAGATGTCGAGATTGACCCACATTCCAGCGGGCTTATTATGTGACTTTGTAACATTTCTCAGGTAATCACTTGGACGGACGGACTTGGACGGACCATGTTATTGAAGCTTTATTTCTATCTTTATACTCGATGTGTCATTACTCCTTTAAATCATATCCACTGTATTCCCCTTTTTACTGTTTCATAATGTGTAACATTCGCACTGTAATGTCACTTTCATTCAGCAAGTAACTTGCATCACAATATTTCTCAAGTTCCCTAGCGAGTCTTGTACGACTCCTTGTTCTGTGCTGAGTTTAAATAGTTTTCTAAATTGTAGTTTAAAGTTTGTCGCCTGCATTGTACATGTATTTCAACGTTCAGCTATCGAAAATGAAAACGTCGGGTTAACAAGTATTATATACAATTTTTACTTATATGTTCATTCGTTCATTCATTCTATATAGTGGGGTGTAGTACACTCTCATGTCCCACGTTTCACCAGTTACCTTTATACTTTTATATACGAAATAGGGGTGGGCCTATTGCGATAGACCGCGGCACAACTTCAGACTTCGAGTTACCACTAAGAGTTTTGAGTTAAACTCAATAGTAGCCGACCCGGGGATAATACAATATATTATGGGCAATATAATATATAGGAAATGGCGAATTCAATGTCTCATGACATCCTCCACTAGTCAACCCTTGGGATACGATGGAATGTTGCGGTGAGAGCCACGAAATCTATCTCTAAATAATGTTTGCGGTGCTGTCCGCAAATAAATGATCTTGAGACATCGTAACTTTGAGGAATACGCTCTGGACTTTCTAAAGTATCAGTTGTTTCAGAGAGCTACGGACAGCCGATAACAATTATAAAGCATTCCTTAATCCCGCATTGAATCAAAGATCACAATTTGTTCCCAACTAATGAATTGTTTAGAATAAATTTATATTCCATTGTAATGTGAGTTTATTACTTAAACTTTATTAAATATATTTCGTGCGTCATAATGTTATTTCAGACTTTGGATGTCAGCCAATTAAACTTGTATAATTATGATTAATAGCGCAACCCGTTCAGACGTTAAGATAATATTTGTTTTTAGTCGTAGTTGAACGATTAACAAACATATTTTATGATAATAAAATATTCATTGCTAATTTTATATTCAAATATTTTGTTACATTTGTAATGATATGAGCTCTTGATTGCTCTCAAAGTTGTCTCAAGGGATAATCTTCACCGGAATGTATGACGCTATCCTTATCATTGTTGAGAACGCTTGGGGGTTAGTTTTCCACGGCTCGCAGATAATGTCGAAGCTACGCCGGCAATTATTTCAATAAATGAACAGTTTGATTTGTTGAATATCAGTCTCTTATGGGGTAAGCAGACAGCACCGAGTGCTAATTATTTCTATCCTAACTAACATGTCTTGTTTCTTCCACTTTCTACAGATGCATAATAATACATATGCTGATTTATATTTAAAAAATCTTTAAACTCCATTATTTCCGGATTTCGTGAATTTGTTTGCTTTCCGCTACAGTGACGTAAAAGGAAAGAGCACAGTAATACCAGTGAAGTGGGGGCCGGGCGTGCGATAACAGCTTAACATTTTTAAACCATGAACTGCGACGGTATTGATAGCTTTTCATAGTGAGTTTTATTTTAAACATTTAACTTTTACTACCACAAACTTCATAGTTGAATATACCCGTAAATATTTGGGCATTTCAATTTAAACATAAGAAACATTGTCCATATATATAATTTAGAATAACATAAGTTATATACTTGGTATATTTCCTTGTCTCTTTTTGTACTGAATAAATTCGTTTTCCCTTCTGATCAATATATTTTATTGTAAGGTTGCCCGAACCGAGTAGGTAATTGAATAAAAGAACAATTTGCAAAAATAAAATTCAAACACTTTATTCCACTCAAACTCAATGAAACAGGAAAGGCTTTTGTAATTTACTGATCAAGCATCAGTAAAGCAACAGTTACTGACCTTCAAATTAAGTTAATTGCAGCTGTAATTGGTCCGCATCGGGCTCGCAATAAAAAGGAAATATTGTCATTCCGCCCGCCCTATGTCTGTCCGCGGTACACAGAAAAAATGTCATTCTAGTGTTGTACGTAACAAAAAAACGTAATATCACGCCTGTAATTCGCGACGAGATAGGCGTAGTCTTGTACGTAGTTCTTAAAATTAATAAATATAAATAATAAGATTATATACAGATGTAATACAGGGTGCAGTAAAAGACGACTAAACCCGGCGCTGGCTGATCGCGCAATACCGTGAAATGGAGAGACATAAGTTCATTACAATGCCGCGAAGAAATGAGGAACTTGCCTTATGTAATGGTTGGTTTTTAAATCTTGAATAATTGACATATTTTTATTGCACAATTGCATTGGTGACAAAATGGGACTTACCAATCGGGCAAAGATTGTGCAATATTTTATTTCCTTATGCTATTGCATATTTATTACAATTTTGTTATGTACCTTTAAATAGTTGGGTTGTAATAATAAAACAATATAACATACGAGTGTAAATATATTAATTAAATTTCGCAATACGATCCCCAGGCTTCGGTCTCTATCATTATTTCTTTTCATTCCAGTGCCGTAGAGTTTGTAATACAAGAGTCGAGGACAGCGGCAGCAAGTTGGCGGAACATGAAAACATCTAATTGAATTTTTTATCGTCGGCTAAGATGCTTCAGCGCTTTATTAAACTCCTTGAATGGAAGCTGTGAGGGGCAATCGGGTCTCCCTTGATTTGCATTAAAGGGATGAGCTGAAAGCACCGAACAATCTTAAAAGAAATTTACAGGCAACGCCTAACATGGCGACAGACGAAGACTTTTCAGTGAACGGCATTTTGATATATCAAATGAAATATATTCTTTGCAGGCGGGTGAAGTCTACAAATTCTACTTGGCTAGCATTGCAGACTATAGCGTTAACCCTACTTATTTTGAGATGAGACGCTGAGAGAAAATGATAATGATGATATTGCTGAAGGTAAATAACAATGAAGTAGAAGTTTATATGTCTATTCAACAATAGATAATAACATAACGGTAACTTATATAAGCAGATAAGTTTTTATTGTGCGTTGTGTAATTTGACGGAAATGTCAGAGTTGAACATGGCAGAGATTACTCAAGGAATGCAGACCCTCGTTTACATAAAGCCCGACGGCAAAAAGGAAGCGCCTAACACTGTACGTTGACCTTTATATCAGTGCGGAATGAGATTTTGATGGCCTATAAGCGAAAATAACATTAATAGACGTCAAGTTTCAGTTGTTATTCGAAAATCATTAGGCGGTAATGGAAGCGATGTTAATGTCTCACTCAGCGCTATTGTTTCGTTCCCCGTATCGAATTATGTTTTCAAACTAAAACTCATTTGTCATTAATTTCCATTTTACATTTGCAAATCGTCGCCGCGTTCAACTATTAGGTATTTGTAAGGAAATGATGGAAAATTGCAGTCCACGAATATGTTAACCCCGACAATGTACGGGTGAAATGAAAGAGCACTTAATTCTGGATATTATTTTTTTTTCGAAGCTGACTATTTTTCAACATAAATCCCGTTACTGATGTAATGTCGAACAATGGAAAGTTTGAGGGGGCGCTTTTTCTCCGACGTAATCTTCTCTCCGAGAGCAATTTCGTCACTTGAATTCGGCATAATTTATCAAATTCTGTGAGGGATTGCACATGCACCCCTGTCTCCCCTGCGCAGCTGCGCCCGGTCACAGTCGTGAGCTAATTTTTTATCTCCCCTGTCTGCTCCCACGTCAGCAATGCAGATCCCTGGGGAACGAATTAGAAGGGAGACGAGCCCAGGAATCCACTAAATACGCTGATATAAATATAAGTCGGAGTTGTGGTTCGGAAAAGGCATTATTGAAGATGCTTGCGATAAGTGGACGAATTGTAAAACGAAGAAATTCAGTATTTTCGATCCTCAGATATGTAATATTTCCTCATTACTCTATTGATCTTCTTCCTTTTTAGGTTCTTTGATTTATAATAATTATTAAGCAGTAACGTAACATGACGTCTATAATTCTCGAAAAGGTAGGCAGAGGACTGTAATACACTCCCACATTCCACCAGTAACGTTTACGTCCCACTATGCAATAGGTGGTAAGCCTATTGCCATATACCGGGCACCAATGCAGACTCCGAGCAACTACTAGAAAATCTAAATTAGAAAAATCCAATAGTGCCGGACCTCTCCCGGTAACCCAGGACCTCTCAATCGACAGTCGCGCTTGCGACTAGCGCGACGTACGAGGCAGTCGCACTGTTTACCAGTGTTAAGCAAAAGGTGATGTAAACAAGAATTCAAACTAAAATAGACATAACGACATCGTCTACATGAGCACAATGTTTAATCCAATATAGGTATTGTAATGTCAGTAACAAAAGTTACTGTCGTAAGTGGCAAACTGACGATACAATATGGTAACAATTATTTAATGAAACAAATATTGCAAATTGTAACAGAATATATAAAAGGCAAATATTATTGATGGATTTCTCAAATTAACTAATTTCCAATTGATTCTATCCAATCATTCGCCGCCCAACAATGTCGTTATTAACGTCAGGTAATATGCCGGCAAATGAAATTCCTAGTAGCATGATACATCAATTAATTTCTGATTATGCTTCGTCCGCTAATACTTTCTGTAATTAATATTGTTTCTATATTATTTTCATAATTGTCTCGGACGTATAGGTTTGTGATATGTTTTAATAACATTTTTATTAATAATATTTCATTAGCCACCCAAGTTTACTAGTTTCATATTCCCCAATTCTCACAGTAGCTTTGTAATAAAGACAGCTAATATTGCTTATTGATAATGGTAGAATGTATTCCACCTCACATTCATATTAGGAATGGACTTTAATATAAACTAGTTTGTTATTTAATGTTGGCGATATATAATATTATAGTATTGGTTACCCAGAATTGTATAAAAGTTTCTGTTACAGATGCACCAGCAATTTCACTTATTTGTTGCGTGGACTACCAGTTTCCATTTTGAAAGACTTGACGTCAAGAAATATACGAAGCGTACATATTTTTGTCTTAGAGTTTAGTAGTAGACAGTAGCCTTATCGAAGATACTGAACTAGATAATATGGTGGCCAATATGAAAATTTGCTGACGTCGATAACAGCCAAAAAATAATCTGAGGCCTGTTTGAAAAAGCAAAGAAAAAAGCAAAATATGTACATCACCTTCAAAATCATTATCATCAGCCTTCTGCAGTCCACTGTTGGACGTAGGCCGCCCCTGAGGGGTTGTGCCCAGAAATGAATAATGTTTTAAACATTTTGTAGCGACTCAATTAAAATGGCAACTCACGTGAATATAATTATGTTTAAAAACACATTCCTTCGCATTTAATTACAATGTTCGCAGGGGAAATCACATCGAATCACCGCAAATATTGGAATGTAAATGCGGGAAGCAATTAATTTCTCAACTCAATTAAGGAATTAAATTAGGAGTGCAGTGAAAGGTGTGCGAAAGACAAAAGTATTATTACGATCGATATTACTAGGTATATCGGTTGGCTCTGATT
This sequence comes from Jemadia pseudognetus, assembly GCA_018244755.1. Taxonomy (NCBI): domain Eukaryota; kingdom Metazoa; phylum Arthropoda; class Insecta; order Lepidoptera; family Hesperiidae; genus Jemadia; species Jemadia pseudognetus. The sequence goes on from DWTO01001029.1 coordinate 10,850, forward strand.
CGATATTGGCGTGTTGCAAATGTCTAATTAATTAATACGAATGTCTAATTGATAAAATAAACAAAACAAAATAAAACGAATAACGAAATGAAACAAATGAATTTATATTGTTTATTGGAATCATACGGATTATAAACAGTAAATACATATTATCTTTAAAATCTTTATTTCAATCGCTGTACGAAATGATTTACCGAATGGAAAGTTGCATTTATTCAATTAGTACTGAAATATATTCATTGTCATATTACTACCAAATGAAAATGAAAGGCACATTTTTATATGGAATACAATGCGCGTTTGTGACTTTCTTGTATTTTAAAATGCAACATCACCCCTATAGTCCCCGAATGGGTAGGCACAGGAGTGTAGTTTAACCCTATGTTTCACTAGTTATGTTATCATCCTACCATGGACAGATGGTGAGCCTATTGCTATACACCGGGTACACATGTAGACTCTGAGAATTTGAATGCAGGATCTTTCGATCGGCCGTCGCGTTAGCAACCAACATGACCAAAGAGGCAATACTTCCCTATTGGTTTACTTTTTAATAAACTAAACTACCATTAATTTTCATTTTGGGAGGAGTTTCGTTTCTAAAAGAGGAATGATTATATCGTCGTTTAGTTCGGTGTTGAAGGACGAGTAGTTATATTATATCAACTGGAAGGGATTGGAATTGGAATTGGAATCGCTGGGGAGTCTTTGACTCCTGTTGCTAATTTTGTAATTTTTGTAACCCAGTTTTATAGGCGGTACCTGTAAGATAGTAGTTGTAGAAAAAGAAATATATCTAGCTCAGATTTTTAATGTAGTTCAAGAAATATGTAGCTTCATTTTTATTTTTCTTAATATTTAACAATTGGCTTTCGAGATTGTAAATATTTCTGTAACATTAAATAATATTAATATTTAAGTATATCTTGCCAGTAATACATTTCGCCATCAGACACTGTGTACAGAGAAAATAAGATAGTGTAACTTTATGATATAATATTTGGGCAGGACTAGCCACCCTAGATTATGTTGGCTTAGATGTTTATCCGAGAATATGTTACAGATATCCCTTATCTAATACAATCCTTGGGAAAAATATTATTGGACCCAAAATATATTTCTACTCATTCTTTACGCACTGACTACATTTTTTTGGGATTTTCGTATTATTTTTGTTCGACAAGATAAATTTTAAATACAATTTTTTACGTTTATTATAATCTTGTTTTTATGTGTTATAAGTATTTTAAAATATCGGTCAGGTTCCTTTTTGAGTCGGTAAGATCATCGAGCGTTAAATATCTTTAGCGTTACAGAGCTACCGCTTTTTTTAAATTCATCTCTCCTTACATATAATTTAAAAACTTTTATAAAAATCTTACTTTTGACTTTTTGTTTCAACGACATTATAATAAGTTTTAACATGATTCAGAAAATCTGATTTATATTGTAAACTTGACGTCGGATCTCCGAAAGCATCTACTTTCAAAGTATGAATCTGCCAACTGCTGAATTTCAGTACGTCATACAAACTCCAGCGTTATATCTTGGAATCGTATTTTAATTCAATGACAAGTTTTCCATAGATCCTTTTCAAATTCAGCAAACCTAGCAACAATGGTTAATTTTATACAGATCTTATATTATATCATAACATTATATCAATGTTTAATAGTGGTCGAATTAAATAACTCGTATAAGTTATTGCTCGACCTTTTGGTTTTTATGTATTATCCCTGGGAATCGAACCGACTACCTTGATTTAACGGTCAGTTTTACTAACCACTAAACCAACGGACTAGCCAATGCAGTAAATGAAGTATCAGTACTAGTACTAGTATACAGAGATAATGATTTTTTATGAAAACGCTTAATAGCTATATTGATTTATTACCACATAACCGCGTAGCTTTGAAATTCAAATGTAGGTTTAATAAACATATTTAACTATAACTCGGGGATAAGCCTGACCCCGTTTCAGTTCACTTTGTATAATTAGCAACACCTATCCCTAGAGGGATGGTGGCCGCACATTAATTCACACCAACTAGTGAATTGTGATATGTATGGAACTAAATTGTGTTATGGCCAAATGTAAAATTGTGGGTAAATGCTAAATGTTACTTAATTGTTATATATCTAATGGCATACTACTGCGCTTTGGCTAATAGTGAGGTAACTTATACTAGGTTAGAATAGATTTATAGAGATAACACTCAAACATTTTAAAGTAAAATATAATTGACTGCCTCGTTGGTCATGTTGGTTGCAGCGCAACTGCCGAATGGGTCCTGGGTTCAAATCTTGGGTTGATCGCTACTGGATTTTTCTAATTTAGATTTTCTAGTAGTGGCTTGAAATTTAGATTTGTGCCCGGTGTATGGCAATAGGCTTACAGTTGGTGAAACGTGAGAGTGTGCTACATTCCTCTGTCTACCTTTTGAGGGATTACAGGCGTGATGTTAGGATACCGATGATGTAACTGTGATCTGTTTGGCGAGTAAATTAACACTGACAAATGTGGTTAACTAAATTAAATAGATTAATATGCCTTAAAGTAGGTACTCTCAGATTTTTGTGTCATTTAAGCTACAGTCATGTTTCAATACTCCGAGGATCTGATAAAGTTGCACTTGTCCATACATATTTAGTTTACAAATTGAAGATTAATTTTCGTTATACCTATCTGTAAGTTATCAGATTTCTGAGTAGATAAATGTGCTCTAGATATAAACAGGCTGTATGTTAAGCCCAGATAATTTCACTCCAATTACGTAACATGCAATATTTATGAAAACTCAAAGGGCCGACGGGTCGGGGAGGAGAGCAGGGTCTGTTAATTTACTTATTATTTATACATCAAATCTATTAAAATGTGAAATATACAATCGTCTAGGCACAATTGTATATCACTAATTATTCCTGTGGTTTCGCTGTTAGGCTCTGCCGAATTATGTTTAAGGTTTTTGAGAAATTGGATTACGAAAGATTTTGTTCGTTTTTGTTAACAAAGAACCACTGCCCGCTGTTTGATTTCGTGCGTAAACTGTTTCTCAGACTCTCGCAAATGTCTTCGTAAGCAGACAGCTTTGCGGATGGAAGCAAATGAGGTTACTGTACCTGATTATTTTTCTTTACGTCAAGAGTTTTATATATCTACTTCAAATTTATTTCAAGCATCTCTGTCCGTGGCGTGGTAACCCAGCATGAGTTGAGGGTCGTGAATCTCCTGAAAACAGCTGTCGTTGTCAAATAATACATTTAATAATTAACGTTAACATCAAGTGTTCATAGTTACTCAGCGTACGGCCACATAATTTCCTGCCTACACTTTTCCTTTATATTTATTACCGTCACATTTTCTAACCGACTGCCATAACATACAATTGATACCCAATATATTACTATAACTAGGTGTAAGGGTAATTTCGTATAATATGCATTTAATATGAATAATATCTTGGATGGTACAATACGTTGGTCGTGTTGGTCTCGAGTGCGACCGCCGATTGGGAGGTCCTGGGTTTAAATCTCGGGTCGGGCACTATTGGATTTTTCTAACTTAGATTTGCTTATAGTAGTAGTAGTACAACACTCCTTTGCCTACCTCTTCGGGGATTACAGGTGTAATGTTACGTTTATACCCACGTTAGGGAACCTCCATATCTGCACCAGTTAATATATCTCCATAGCAATGTGCCGTGGGACCTGGCCCTGAGAGACGTTGACCGCAAATTAACATGTCCCAATTACGGCACATACATTTAATGGCATCGCGGTGGGCGTCGAAAGGATTGAATATGAAAATTATTTTGTGAATATTTATTTATTCACTTACGTAAAATGATAATAATTTCGCCGTTTAATTACGAGCTTAAGATTTATTGAGTGTAATTGATAGTAATTTTATGTGTGGATACAGTCACCTATATGCAATATATAGATAGAATAAAAAAATACCCTAATTTACTAAAACAATAGTATGAGATAATTAAAACTACTTGCCCTTGTGTATTACTATAGCTAGTATTTTTATAGGAACATATTTTATAAACAACATTATTACGTTACAAATTGTAATTTGAAGCATTTGATCGGTTTTCAGTATCCATCACTTTGTGATATTGCCGTAGCTGGTTCTCTAAGGGCTTCTGCACGCACTGCCACTTATCCGATGTTAAATGGATCCGCGCTCTGGTGCGCGTCAAAGGATCTAACACATCAAACGTGACATGATACCTATATTTTACGAGTATCATGCATTTATTAAAGTATTTTTTATTAGCTATTTGAAGCAACTAAGTGATGTTATGTTGTATATATTAAATCAATAAATAATAATTAAGCGTAAATAGTTAATTTTAAAATTGTATTTGCCCATTTTACGTACAGTAATAAACATGTAGTTATCACAAAATTTATTGGTAATTTATCGTACAGCACTCCACTCCAGTCCCGGATCAGGTATAAATTTCGTCAGTTATTCCTTCCCAGGTGATACTCGTATAATGCTTGATGGGGTTGTACCATGAAGTCTCTTGAGCATCTGCAGTAAAGTCGACGGAAATTCAGTATTTCTTACCATAACTGTTTCAATTGCTTCTCCAATTTTCGTTTAATAAATGTCATACAATATTTTCAATTTTAAATTTTACGCAAAATATAATACGTTTATTTCATGCACACATGAAACGAATACAGAATGAAATAAATTTCAGAGCGGTATTAATTTAACATAGGTATTTAATTGAAAACTCACGGTTTAAATGTACGTACATATATCACGAAAGGTACGAATTAAATCATGTTGTTATTGGAAAATGATTACAAAAGAAGTACATACAATTGGGTACCGAACACAATCTGGGGCGTATATTTTATTAGTGGGATTCGAGTTTTACGACAGAATTGGGAACGTAAATAAAAGAAGAATCTTCATACGACGGCCTTTTGTCGTTTTTACGGTGGACTGACGAAAGCTTTTACGGTGTCACTTATGCCGGAATGAAGTACTATATCGCTTCAGAGGGCTACGGATTTTTTTATACGCTCTCAAATTAACACTAGATCTGGTTTCACACACTTTCATTTTCCTGTTGAAAAAATTTGAGCCTATAGTTTATTTCCATACCCAGCCAGCCGAAAAAGGATGGAACATTCCAGATTTACAATTAGCTCATATTAGGTATTATAAAATATGTAACCTATTGACTATTATCAAAATAATTCCAGCATCCGGCTTCTTACGGGGTAGGCAGAGATGTATTACGCATTAGATGTTGGCACATTTCGCATCGGTTGAATCAACGGTAACTGACAGAGACATTCCATCGATATGAAAGAAATTTAATTTTACTCCCTTTTGAAATGAATCCTCATGGTCTACTTAGCCAGATACATTCCATTTGAAAGCCAAACACGTCCGCTCTTAGACAAATTCGACATACTTTACTTAAAACTTATTGCAAAGCAAATTTATCACTTTTTTTATGTAGGCTAAATACTGCTGGATGTATGTATATAATGAAGTTCTAAAGGATTTGACACTGTTTATATAAATCTGCTGACAAATAATATGTCTTAGCGTCGGTACGTGCGGTTGTTAGCTAATAAGGTCGAGGGAGCTCAAGTCGCGTTAGAGCTAAAGCTGGACTTTGGCTTAGTCTAGTTTGATATAAAGTTTATTTATTAGTATTTCTTGTATACCTTAATAAATATATGTCGACCTAATTTAGTTCAACTAGCTTATGACCTAACTGAGGTCCTTCTTCACGAGTTCCTGTCGATTTCTACAACATTCTCCACAGCGACCTCAGCAATCGGGAATTCATGAAGGAAGACCTCGAGCGCAATATTATTCGGACTACATGCTGTATACGTGAGTTAAGCCGGTCAGTATATAGTCAAGTGGATAAAAACTTGCGAAAATAGTAACAATACTTGAATTGTTATGAAAATATTTAAATTTTGTTGAAAAACCGGAAATACAGAAAGAGCTGCCGATTGACCATACTTGGCTGCTGATAAGCATTTTTCGCATTCTCGTGTTCCAATTTTAAGAGTGTAGCCAACAAACCTCTAAGATTGACCTAAAAACCCTACTAACAGCTACGCCGCGGTAAGTTGATTTCTTTATCTTGACCTCTATATACGTTTGGTTATTAGCTAATCAGGTCGATGAGCAGACTCGCTGCCACTAGGCCTTGGCTTACTCTCATTTACACTGTAGCCTAGTTCCTCTTTTGATCTCCACTCACTGTCAATGAACTTAAAGAAAACTATCACGTTCGTCATGTATGTAATATTTTCGATTCATCGGCGGTTCGATTTTGTCTACATACAAAACAATTCCTTTATGATTTAAATTTGGAATTTGGTCAGAGTTGAATGGTTCGATCCGTTTCAAGTGTTGATGGATGAAACAGGAAATGAATGAATTTATTTTGCATTGAAATTTTAACGAGAAATACATTTTAAGAAAAATAAATTCGTGAAAAATATTTCGTGTATTTTTTTCATGAAAAATATATAGTAAGGACCTCGACAATTTAGCAATGGTAACCTGTTCTCAATGTTAATGGCTAAGTCTGAAAAGTGCGGACGTAGTTTGAATACTAAACAGACGCTTTTAGTTGCAAAGTGCTTGAAGCTCTTTCAATTTCACTGGAATCCGTGAGGACTCGTAATTTACAGATTTTGCAAGTCAGTTGTATAAGGAAATAATAAAAAATAACAAACTTAAGTAATAATATAATCTAACAAAATGAAAGATATATATATTACATACATACATATACATATCATCACGCCGGGTCTCTTGCGGGGTAGGCAGAGAGCACCGAGTGCCAAATAGCTCTATCCTTACAGACC
>DWTO01001030.1:0-17714 GCA_018244755.1 Jemadia pseudognetus
CTACTAGAAAATCTAAATAAGAAAATTTTGTAGTGTTCGACCCGGGAATCGAACCCGGGACCTCCCGATCGGCAGTCCCACTTGCAATCAACACGACCAATGAGGCGGTCAATATATACAAAATAAATTATGTACAATACAGTAGCGCTGCGTATGTTTAAAAGAGATCTCTGCCTGCAGCACCACGAATGGAAAATACAAAAAAACCACTTACATTACATGACGTAAAAAGAACTTAACATTACGCCTGTAATCCCTGAAGTGGTAGGCAGTACGCCGTACGTTTCACCAGTTACATCTCCTAAATAGTAGATAATACAAGTTTCGAGCCCTGTAATTAAATCGTTGGTTTTGTTCAGTATTTATTTGCTAACCACGACTTCAGCTTTAAACATATGTAAGTAGGGGCATATTTATGATATTACATATCTTGGTTTTTATTTAATAACATGTACATATAATGTATAATATAATGTCTAAATATAAAAAAAGTAAATTCCCATCTCTTTCAATTTGAACAAATTAAGTATATTTCCTGACCATTAAGAACGACTAGACTATTTTTAAATTCTTATTTAAAATTGGTAACGACTAACTTTACTCGACTCACTTGAAATACCTCCTATTTAAATCCTAATTTGGAATAATCCTTTTATTCAATAATTGATAAATAATTCTTGAATCATTAACTTCAATCAATATAGAGTTAATGATTCCACAATAACATAATCAATAATTTAATAATTATAATATATAAGCAACTATAGGAACGTGTATGAAACCTATTGGAGTGATTGTAAAAGCCAACTGAAATACAAAAATGCTTATAAATATTTCACCATTACAGATAGTTCCGATGCAATACTCGTAGAGCAGAGCGTATGCTTTGCGTGTTAGATCCAATTAATAAAGATGTATTAACTTGAACTCATTTAAAGATATAGTGAAATACAAGTCGCCTATGCCATATCTGTCGGTTTATTAGTACCCAAAGACGATTAATTCCCGTTGGTACGTCGTAATCCAATGACGTCAAATAGAATCAGGTGATTCTTTCGACCCTTTTTAAAATTCATTTATTATAACTGGATTTTACATGAATCACATTTCTTTATCAATCATCTATCAATCAATCCACCCTTCATTAATTATTATCAATTACGACTTGAACATCCAAAACTACATCTGGATTGTTCGCTGGATTCCGGTTTTCATTGGAAAATACATACATAAAAATATGCAGCGATAGGAGGGAAAGTAAGGTGTGTTTCGTAGTCTACTCGCAAATTATATAAAAAACATATAATATTCAGAATAATTTGAAAGTATACATTACCGTAAGGTATTAATAAAATCGACATATCTTTAGAGGTATACGCTATGTAGTATAAGAATTTCTATGGCTCGAATAAACAATATTTTATGCAACATGTGATTTTCATCCAATAATTATTCGAATCACATTTTCTACATGTACGGTAGGTATGTACGTTGTAATTATTTGTTCTGGAGCATTTTGGAGTGTGGGCCATTAGCAATTTGCCAATGGCTCGCACTCCAAAACGGTTTAATAGTATATTGTTATGAACGAAAAGCGTCTACGACACCGCTCAGGGCCGCGCACGGCGCTGCGTCGCCGGTCAAGTGCGCCCGCTCGCCATTTTTAGTGCTGGGTTATAGGGTTGTACCAGTGTAATTATTCAAGACCTATATTATTACTGTATATTTCATTGTGTTAAATTTAAAACTTGTCAATTATTCAACGTGGTATGTAAACATTAGTAATATTAAAATTTATTTTCTTTTTACACATAACCAAGATGGAAACATAAAATCGATATTTGGGAAGGTCTTACCTTTATGTTCGTAAAGCGGAAATATATACACATATATAAAGGTAGCATTTCATATTGCACGTTGTTATTACACAATGAAGTATGCTGCACCATAACCCGAGACGAATGTAACCTTTATACCACGACATTGGGCGGTACCTTGATTTCGCAGCAAACAAATAAAAACCTTTGGTCTCCATTAGATTGACAACATTTATTTGTATTCAGAACGTCACCGCCCATGTCCTTTCAGATCGATTTCGACATACTGAAGTAGCGTAGATTTATCAAACAAATACCCTTCAAATCAATTGAAGAGATGAAGAATATTTCGTTAGTGTGTTTGTTTATATGTAGTTAATGTTATGTGGAGATTAGCATGTGCAGTATTTAAGTACCCATGTATATAGTTTTCTTTTCTACTCGTCTACCACATTTACATACATACATTAAAAGAACGAGTTACGTATAAATAGAAACGTCACGTTACAATAGAAATTTTATATTTCTGCTGCAGCTTACATCGTAATCTATTGATACGTACAGCGAAATTCCTCCTCCGAAACATCACCAGTCAAATTAATACGAATCGATAAAGCAATAAGTAACGAGAAGTGGTAAGAAATTAGGTAATAAACAAGCCACGTAATACGACAGAGGGTCGCTGGTGGCGGCTGTGCGCGGAATAATAACGCTGGGTTTGAGGAAACCGACGCGCGCGGACCTCGACCCGTTTGGGTGTTACGACACATTAAAATTTTCTACTTATATCGCTCATATGATAATGTGTGTACATAGCAGTAGTAAGATCTGTTCATTTAACATTAATCCATCCTCAAATGTCTCAAAACATCATTCATTGTATGTAAATTACATAAAAATGCAGTTTTTAAAAATCATTTAAGTGATGAGGATAATATTATTATACATAATTATATAATCCCTTGCGGAACACGCAAATGGTACCGATTGCCAAATACAACTATGATCTTTTAGTGCGCATATTTTTATAATAATCGAAAGATTACGCAGAATCAACCGGCTTTTGACTTTGTTATTATGTTTGGGAAGCCGTTGAATAATAAAATTAAACTTGTAAATGCGTCCAAAGGATAGTGTTTCTCTATATGTGGAATAAATTGCAGCTTTTCCGTTTATACCGCTCTGACATATACAGGCATCGAAACAGCGCGACCGCTGACCCACTGCCCATATTTGAAGACATTTCCACATCTTCCGGATGGATAAAGCTTCCTGTTATACGTATGTGTCAATTCCTAAAATGGCATAGTCTACAAATAATGACGAACCTGATTGCTCGATAAAAGCATAAAAAATCTTCGTCCTTATGAGTACATACATGATGTACGTACATATATGTACGCATATCAATCTATTTATATGTACTAGGCCTCAAAGGCTTCCGATAAGGTTTCATGATTGTTACATAATGATTACTTCCGCATTTACCGGTTGAACAAAATTTACACTTTTATATACATCTTATCACGCCAGTTCCTTTAAGGAGTAAACAGAGAGCACCGATTGCTCAATATCTCTTAAGAGTACATCTACATATCTATAGCGCGAATGACGTGATATTTAATTTAGGTTTACTTGTAATACATTATGTATGTACTACTGTAGTACTATAAAACTACAAGAACATACTACTAATTGTAAGACTATTTAGTCCCGATTAACAAATTTTTAACTATTATTTCACAAAGGTTCGTGTAATGAAAACCAGTGGTTAAGTATTACTAGAACATCTTTTTTCACAGTAATATGGTAACAACGTACAAGTTTACTCCTCACTGTATATAACGCAAGTATTTTTAATATTACATTAATCTTTACATTACAACTTATGGTCATCGCCTATTCTATGTAAGTATTGAATATATCTTCAACCTAAGATTTTTAATCGCGAGGAATAGTTTAACCTTGGAGGCTGACTCTAAATTCCACTTCTAATTATTGTAAAAATCCGCGTTGACAAGGCCTTTGCCCAGCAGTGGAACTCGATAGGCTATTGATGATGATGAGGAGGGGAATTGTTTGATCACGCTCTCAATGAGTATTAACTCATTGAGAGCGTGATCAAACAATTCTATCTACTAATGTAGAAAGAGGAAACGTAGTTTTTAAAAGCTTTCGAAGGTCTTCAATGTCATATGTCATTAGAACCATCAGGACAGAATGCGTAGCGTAATCTTGCGCGATAGTTTTCGATGAGCAATCTTTGGGCTGCGAGCTCTACAAGTATCACGCGTAATTTCAGTATAAACGAGCTCGGAAAATTGTCGTTATTAGCAATTGTTAATGAGGGCAATTTGCCTTTGTATGTTTCAGCGTATATATGCTTATATCTGTCACATACAATGCAACAAACTGCACTGATGTTCAAAACTAACATGACATTGAATATTCGCGTGATGCTAACAATACAAAACTCAATGGCTATGCAAAACTAAAGTGGACGTGTGTCAAAAGTGATGCGTAAATGTGTTTCCTGCTGGTATGATACGAGAATTGCATGTAATCGTTGTTATTTAGTATTAATGCGCAGCGATTTATAATCCGGTGAGCTTTTGGTCACAAACTATAGTTATATGTAAACCATAGTTGGTGATAAGTTGTATTAACATAAAATTTTCACGATTACTTCTGTACTTGGCCGGGTAATTTTAAGATGTCGTTGCGAACAGTCAATAGAATAATTTGGAGTTACTTATATTGAATCGTACAACAATTTTTATTCCCTTGTAATCGATTGTGTCATGGTTCATTTTTCTAAATTAGATTTCCTAGTAGTAGCACGGAGTCTAAATACCATGTATGGCAATATGCTCACCACCTATTCCATAGTGGGACATAAACGTAACTGGTGAAACGTGGCAGTGTGCTACACTCCCCTGCCTACCTCTTCGGGGATTACAGGCGTGATGTTACGTGTCATGGTAATTGGATAACGTAATATCCGTTAAACAGACTATATCCATCACACTGCAGCCCAAAGCAATAAAAGGTGTGGACGTACTTTGACAAATTCATTTGCATTACACGCGATATACGACCTTTTCATACGGAATGTCTCGTAGGTTTTCCTGTTTATGTCATATGTATACAAAAGTATTGTTAACTCCACTAACTACTTCTCAACGTACCCTTATAAATATATTGTATATTGAAATCGGAAATAATAAATATATTGTATATTGAAAAAGGAAATAATAAATGTGCTTTAAAAATAAACCATTTATTATTTTTCTATAAATATACTTCGCAAAAATATATCTTTCAATATTGATATACCTCAATATATCTATATTGAATATACCTCAGTTAAGGATTTGAACATTTTAAAAACGTAAAGAAATTGCTTATATATTCCCAATTTGAACGACACCCTTTTACAATCATCAAAAACTATTGTCTCACTTGGTTATTGTCGATGTCTTTGATTATAAGATAGCAATACAGTTTCAGATTTCCTTTTTCAAAATCTCACTATTAAATATTAAATGTAAGTGTGAGTATAATGACTTGTGGATTGTACGACACTCCTCAGTCTGCCCTCTTGGAGAAATACAGCCGTGAAGTTATGTTATCTATATAATAACATCAATATCGCTAAGCTGCATTATTGACTCACGTGTTACGTCAAAGGCTACCGACGTGGGTGACGTATAAGCCGAGTTTAGCCACGTCTGATGAAGCCCTGGGGCCATCAATCCTATTAACGCATCACCGCTTAGCTAACTTTAGCGAGAATCGATAAAGAATACACTAGTGTTCTATCCGCGGAAGTCTTGTTAGATATTCATGGTAGAGTATCTTAGATATTTTTTGAGGTGCTACGCGGGACGACGGTACATATTTGTGTATAATTATGTATAAACCTACCTACATATTATGTTCTAAAAGTGTAAAATGGAATGACACCTATAACACATTTTGGCGCGTTTTATTTTTATATTCATTTTATTAAAATAAATTTCTCTCAGTCCATTTCGTGATACTTGTATGGTGATAAGTGATAAGAATTTTTAAGGAGACTTTTCGTAGTATAAAAGCAGACGAGGTAACGATAAATACGCCTGATCGAAATCATATTCATTTATCAGTAATACCTACTACAGCGAAGTCCCGCGGCTCAGTATTTATATAAGGAACAGGAAATGCCGAGCAGATCTTTGGCAAATACCGCTACTGTATTGTTCTAAATGCTGGATTTGGTTTTGTTTGATCAAACGGCATTGTTAATACCGCCGTCACATCACATCAATGATATACTACGCAAGGATGTTTACTTTTGATTTATATGAGAGTGAAGAAAACAAGCTTTTACTGTACATAATTATTGTTCGTAAATAGATATCGTATTTTAATTGGATACGGCAATCATTAATTTTAAAAGAAGTTATTATTAATCATCTATGTATTTCTGTATGAATTTTTCATTATTGATTCCACTATTCTCATATCCCAGTATTCCGTTGTTTCAGTATTCCATTACCCGGATATCGCATTATTAGGAGTTCAGAGGAAATGAAGTCCCTAATGAATGAAACATTTCAAACACAAGCGTGTATCGCATGTTACATTTTTTCAGGAAAATTTAACGTTTTTCCATCAGCGACGATTCTATTGATAACAGACGGCACAAAACTGCCGTTATCAGCCGGTTACCGAGATACGGGAGTCTGTGAGCTGTCAGCAAATGATTGATTGGTGATGCGGTAACGCACGAACCGTGGTGGAATACTTCGCCTTCACATCGCCAAGGTCTCGTAGTGACCATGAAATACCACGCTCATGTAAATAGCCTACAGTGTTATTAGTTGCCAGGCCAAGTTACTAACCCTTCTGTTCGTATACCGACCTAAAAATATTTCGCTCTTGTAACTAATTTCGTTGCAGTCTGATTTATCTTTTCGTAGCGACACCATTTGCAAATTTCCTTTATCATTTCTTAGAAACAGTTGATTATATGGAAATGCTAGATAAGTTATATGCACACTGATATATTTTTTGTACAATATGCATGACTTTTCTGTGTGAATCTCTAACTGATATTTGTTTCTCATAGTGATAGGCTAGAGTATGTAGAAGGTAGAATTATAATTATTTATATCTGCTACAGTAATTTCATATCCAAGTATGTATAAAACAATACCCGCTGAAACAATTCGGCTCCAAATACATCATTTCACATTAGATAATACACACATGACGGAAAGTAATTCAGCACAATACGAAAAACCTATTCGTATAATGAGTAGTGAACGCGAATTTTATGTATCTCAATATATCATTGGCGCGTCCTCACACTGTTTCCTTGTAGCCTCATTGTTTAATTTTCATCGGTGCGCTCGACAAAGGCATTCAAATTAGTTGTAACGTAACTAGTTACGAGCGCTTGTAGAGTGCGCATGTTTTAATTCTCTCAGTCACGAGGGATGGCAAAGGATCGTGCGGGATCCAGCCTTGCTCTATACTGCACATGACATTGCAACCTCATTGTAATTAATTCAACAATGCGACGCTAATCTTTAAACAACTAACCACATAAGTAATAACGAGTAATTTATGACGGCTAATAGCAAACACATATGAACGCTCTACGTGAGATAATGATCACTGAATGTAGCTACTACGCTTGCAGTAGCATCGGTGTGCGCGGTTGATTACATACTCAATAATACAAAACATATATTATATTATATTCATACCAATATGTATTTGACTTCTTTACAGCTAGCTTTTAAATGTAACTGATGAATATATAACCTTTCATTGTTTATAGCAGATGGGGAACAGGAGGGAGGGGCAGACCTTTTTGAGAAGCGAATGTCAGATGTGAAAATTTTTGATGCTACGATTTTAAATCTTCTTCTTGACATGAGAGTCGTGTGTAATATTGGAATGATAAATGATGAATAATTTTAAGCCGTTGCCAAATTAAACATACAAAACACTTACGTATTAATTGGTTTAGAGCACCGGTCATGTAAGAGCCGATATTTTGATAAGCTTCCTTTAACATCGAACTCCATATTCCGACCCACATTTTGCACTTTTAAATTTTCCAATTCATAATTTATTATTGTTTCATTATAATTATTTCATTTTATTTTTATAAAACTGAATATAAACGACCATGACTTTCTTGATTTATAACAATAACATGAAATGTGTCACGTGCTGGATGGCACGTGGAGGTTCGTTATGCATTTGAAGTGTAATTAAAATGATGCGTGTGACGTTTGTATCCTGTATAAGACCTGCCGAGTAAAACCTATTACATAATGTTTAGTTTCCCCGTAAACTTATACCAATCTATAAGTTCATATTTAAAACGCTATGTACATATATATGCTTTCCTGCATATGTAAAAATACCCGTTTTTATGACGTTTGCAGTAAATTAGGCAGTCTATTGCGATATTTAGTGATTTCTAACTTCGTGAATCTTAAGATCATGGTTAGATTAGAACTTAGATTTTTCCGGAAAATTCTAAATTTATACTGACGTTCGTTGTTAATACCCTTTATGATTAGACAACAACAACAGATAGTTTCTACCTACAAATCACTTTTGTAATCTCCGCGACACGATAAATCTTCTTCGTGTTTTCTCCTACGAAGCTGACACACAAAAAACCGATTTCCAATGTATAGAATCACAATAAACATCGCAAATAGTGCTATTCCTGAAATCCGGGTGGGCGTAAGTCCACATTTGATCAGCTAACGGTCTGCAGAAGCAATAACGGGAACAATCAGTCTGTTTATATAGAGCGTATTGGAACAATCCGTCCGTAGCGCTTGCAATAAACGTAATCCTACAAGCCGGGCGAGGAAACATGTTGCTTCAGAGGAGACTAGAATATATTTTTGTGTAGTATTACTAAACTAAAAAATATTTAATGATAGGCATTTCTAAGTTGGCTGTATATTTTTTTTCTACGCATTTAGCGTAGAAAACGAACACGCAGTAGTTAAACATGGCCGATACCAACCATAGACATTTGCAATCATAGACAGATGTAACCAAACTCGAATAGGACAACCCGCCACTCCCACCCTATTGACTTTTGTAACCGACCCCGAAATTTTTTTAGGACCAAACAAGCAGCAATGAATACAAAAATCAACGAAGTTTCCATTAAAAGACAATATTATATATACATATAAAATGTTGCAACGGAGAAGGGTTGGAGCAAAATAGGAGATTTTTAACCGGAAAACCTTACCTTTATCATTGGGCTATTATTTTTGTAAGAACCTCTCTAATGTTTCATTTGCATGATCCTAAGCCACATTTACTTAGTGATACTTAGTATAGTTAGAATTAGTAGTTAATTCTATGAGCTAGAACAGATATTTTATTTGCACTCTTTACAGAAATACAATACGATACTTAAAGCATATTAGTCTTCAATGCAGTGCTTGGAAATTAATATCACGTTTAGTGCTGAAATTTCAATTTTGTTGCCAATTGTACGTTAGATTGAACTATTTTAATGTTAGTCTATAAATGTGGTTATGCTGACTGTACCTTTTCATAAATGTTTCAATTTTTGATAAGTTGAGGGGTTGGTCTACGTTATTGCAGGTAACGTGGTTAAAGGTAAATTTGTAATTACTTCTAAGCAGCCTTCGAGAGTACTTTAAAAATATGCAAGAGACAGGTACCCACAAGTGACAATTAACTAACAAAATCAGGATTTTAAAATAATTAATAATTTACCATATAGATGACATATTTACAAAGAAATTTAAAGAAATGCATTTTTAAACAAGAGAGCAACGAGTACCAAATATTCTCTATCCTTATATTCACCACTCTCTTTATACACGAACTCGGGTTTCGGAGGTTTCCTGAGAACTGTACTCGGTGAGCGGTATCGACCATGCAGTGCCATCTTATAGTAATACGAGCCTGTTTGTACAAAGTGTACTTATTAATTTGTCCGGGCTGCAGTAAACAGAATCTTCGCGCCGGAGCCGTGCTGTATGAAGCTATAGAAGAGGCTTATAATATCATTTTCTTATTTTTTGGAGAAATTGAAAAGGAAAACTTAAAATAGTTTTCCCAAAAATCTTCAATAAACACTAGTTTATTGAATTTTTTTTATTTAAGAAACAGATATGTACCTATATATTGAAGATTTTGGAAATGGTCTCGTAATGTTTCTATTCGTTAATAATAACGTAATTTATACGATTTTTATGATAATACCTCGTTATGTTACATTTCTTTTCATATACTTGTAAAATAATTCAAGTCAGTTTCAAGGACCATTGGAACATTTTTATCACCACTCAAATATTCGCAAAACTAAGTGGGGCGTGGTGAGACGAAAAATGACACTGCGAGGACAACCAGAATCAGGTGAAGCAGGTGACAAGATAAGTTGAAAAATTTTGCGTATATTATCATAAAATTATCAGTAAATTATCTTTATCTTCCATAAGCAAAAAAGACCGTAATACATTTTTTTATACAATGAAAACTAACTTGTAACTAACTAATAAAATTATATAGCTCATACTCAAACTTAACGAATAGTATGATGTAAGTTTTACTTAATTCTTGCAGTTTAAGCAGTGTGTATCGCTTGGCGCTTCCAGAATAGGATTTATAAGCCGTAACAAGTGTACGTAGGGCGGGCGGTCGTGAGCGAGGGCGGCGCGCGCGCTTCAGTCTGCTTCCGCCTCCCGACCCGTGAGATCAGGCCTCACGCTGCCAACTTTCCTCATTATATCTTCCAGTGACTTCTGTGTGCATATCACATGAATTGACCGCGCAGTGTGCCAAGTTTTAAAAACTTTCATATCATAAAGTGCTTTGTGTTGTGAACTGGAAGTTTGTGGTTTTTAAATATATGTACATGTATTGTACATAATTTTTGTATCACAAATTAAAGTTACGATTGTCTGAAAGCAGATAGTAAACAAGGTTAAAATAAACTTTACGGCGAAATCTCAATGAAATATCCAACAGCATGATGTATCGGTTTTATAATATTTGCATTTTTGAACTATCTGAATAAAAAAATTATCAAAATTGAAGTTTATTTGAATGTTAGTTAAAAATGGCAGATAAACTTAACGAATACCAGGGGTTAACGGGTAGGCTGCATGGTACCAGGGACAAGTGTCGGGAGAAATGGGCGCAATGGAAAGAGGAGCACCCTCACGACTTGAAGCACATGGTCCGGGAGTCACTGTTCGGGATACCGTCGTCTGACGACCCACCAGAACGAGTCATCCACGACAGCGAGTATAATGATCTGTACAGGTACGAAAATATGCATTATTCTGTTAATAAATACAGTCTGCGTGTATAAAGAGAATGATGAATATAAAAGAACGTCACGTGTGTAAGGATAGAGATATTTAGCCCTCTGTGCTCTCTGCCTAACTTCTAACGGAGATGGGTTAATTGTTAAATAATAATATTAACAACAATCTGCAGTATTTAAGTTTAATATTGTTTTTGCGTAATTTAATACTTGAGATTTATAAAACAATAGCTCACGTTCAAAGTATTATTTTTGATTTTATATACATAAAAAGTTTTCATTATATTAGACAGTACATTAGACATTACATTAGATATTACATTAGACATTACATTAGACATTACATTCGATATTACATTAGACATTACAGTAGACATTACATTAGACATTACATCAGATATTACATCAGACATTACATCTGACATTACATCAGACATTACTTCAGACATTACATCAGACATTACATCAGACAACGTTAGACATTACATTACAAATTACATACAATATACTGTAATCGACATTTATTCATAAATGTACTTGATCTATAAAAATACAATTTCCGTCTAAGATATTAATTTGATACACGTTACACAGAACAAACACAGTGAAATATTTTGAGATGGCTCGAAATAATTGCCTTTAAACAAATAACTTATTTATCACTAGTGTGAACAACATAAATCTCCTAAATTTGAAGCAAATTGGTGCTAACTTAAAAGCATCAAAAAGGTAAGGGTATTTGCGGTAGCAAATATGATGTAAATGATGATCCATCACTAGTCTTATATAAATTCATGTTAGTACATTTTTCATAGCACGATTACATTCATTTTAAATTTTAAAATATGGTTCACGGTCGTGTACATATCTCGTCGTAAAACCGGGTCAATGTAGGTACATTTGAACGGAAAATAAATTATTACAGTTGATGCTTTTGTAATTTTCGTGGCAATTATAATTTTGTATCTTATATTTGTACGTTCAATTAACAAATGAAAATCTGATTTGATTGAACACAGAAGAAATACAATATATAAAAGTAGACGATCTATAATATGTAACTGTAAACTGAGTTGTAACGAAATTTGAGCTGCTTTGTTCGAATTCAAAGGATGTACGATACCAGGTCACCAAACAGTTTTCGCACTAATCCCAGTACCAACTTCATATTACAAGTTAGATATTCAATAGTAAAATCCGTTGAATAACTTTTCTTAAGAAACTATTTTCTGTAAGCATTGTTTATTGGCCAACATATTTACTGAATTACTACACTCCCCTATCCCTTTGGCGAAATATAGGCGTGATGTTATATTATGTTTGTTAGCGTTGATAAAGTGTATTATTATATAAATATTAAATTTGTTTACTCAGACGCGGTCTCCTATAATCTCCGATAGAATAATCAAAGATCAATCGCTCTGAGGCTCGGCTAGTACACAAATAGGCTTTTATCAAAGCTTTGACGGTGATTGATTGATAAATCCGGATGAAAATGATTGTTAAGATTTCATATATGAAAATATACTTTTCATGATGTTTAAAAGTAGAATTCATCGTTACAATTGAGTGATTGAGATTGAGTGATATATTTTTTAAATATAAGTCATGGTATAACTATAATAGTTAATAGGTATATGTAGTTAACTATATTTTGTGATAAGTTTTCATTTCGATATAGTGCAGTATTTGGTTACAGTTTCCTAATAATATACTTATAATTAATATACCACTTAATAATAACTTTATAAATTATTTTTATGTTTCCCACAGGAGGAAAAGCAGATTTGAACTAATGAGGATATCAGCTGCTGTAATGGGAATAGAGTTTTCGTATGCGGGTGAAACTGCCTTTGTATCACCAACTCTTCTCCAGATCGGCGTGCCACATCAGCAGATGACTCTCGTATGGGCGCTGTCTCCGTTGATAGGGTTCTTCATGACCCCCCTGCTCGGGTCTCTTAGTGACAGGTGCAAGTCGAAGTATGGAAGAAGGAGGCCTTTTATAGTGATGATGTCTATTGGGGTGTTATTGGGTAAGTTATACAATTTTACAATTATTTGATGTTTCATGTTTTAGGAGCAAGTCAGATGTGTTAGGATAACATTTCTAACTCGGTGCTCTGCCTATCCTGTAATGTTCGTGTAATGATGTGTAAATATTATATTTTTTTTAAGATCGCGAAGAAAAGCGATATTAAATATAATAAATTCCCTTTTAAATATGCACAGTTTTATTATAACAATATACAGTTATGTTTATTTATTTAAAACTTTTGTACACAAAAACAATACATATAACAAAATCATTCAAAAGAGATGTTGTATCTGCTTATCCTTAAGAGAGATCTCTTCCAGCAGCCCCAGGAATGGAAAGTAATATAATTAGAGATCAAATTTAGTGTGTATTTAGAAAATAAAATAGCAAAAGAAACATACATACATACATACCTACACATATTACAAATAATTCAAAATGTAATTTGTTCTACTCTCAGGTTTAATTTTGGTACCCAATGGTGAATACATGGGTTATGCCTTTGGGGATGAAAGACCTTTAAATAGGACGCAGCTGGCGTCGGTGCTCGGGCCGCGGAGTGCCGCGTTGGAGAAAAAGGAAGGCAATTATCATCCCTGGGGAGTATTCTTCACTGTCCTGGGCACAGTGTTTCTTGACTTCGACGCGGACGCCTGCCAAAGCCCCGCCAGGGCTTATCTCCTTGACGTGACAGTTCCAGGTCAGTTTTATTTGTTAACATTTAATTTTCCACGAAAACATAGTAAACTCTGTACACTTTGATCAACTAAGCCCACTGCACGCATCGCTAATACCTCCACTCAGTTTTTACGATATACGCAAATAGTGAAATAAAATAAGATGTGTTACTACTGTATATGTACTTACGTAATTAGTATTTAATTGGCCGATTAATTCAGTTGTCTACAATTACAATAATTAACAATTCCTACGATCACAACAATGAAATCATTCGTAAATATATATCGACGCAATTCTATTTGTGAAATACGAAAATCTATTGCTGTTGACACAATTCAGAAGTTTTACATCATATTGACACAAAGCAGGTACCGTTATCCTTAACCCAGTTTGATAGATGGGTACAATTAATTACATTAAATATTTGTACTCGCTGGAACGTCACAGCATGTGACTGCACGCCGGCCGGAGTGATGAGCACGTCTCCAAAATAAGCCTTTTTATCACACGTCTAACCGTGATTGATTTATCTCGTGGATTTTATACGAATATAATATCTCCTACACCAAATGTATTCGTGTTCAGAGTACATAACTTCATTTGTTTTATTCATTTTAGCTAATAAGATACTTACCAAGCTTGACCAAATAGATCAGATAATGACTGATAGGGGAGTTACCAGCCTTTTAAAGCGCTGCCCACGAGAGTGATAATTGTAAAAGAGTAAAAGTGTGTACGGGTAGAGATATTTGGCACTCCGTGCTAAGGTAGAGAAATGTTACATTTAGTATATTCAGACTGGATAGAGTTACACTAATAAGAAGAGGATTGTAGACAGGATGACTTTATGTTAGTAACAACATAACATCACGCTTGTGATCCCCGTAAAGATAGGCAAAGGAGTTTAATACACTCTTACGTCTCATTAATCAGGTTTAAATCTTACCATGGAATGGGGTGTGAGTCTATTGGATTACATCGGACACAAATGCAGATTCCGATCCACTATTAAGAATTTACAAGTTAGAAACACTCTATAGTATCGTACCTGGAGATCGAACCCCGGACCTGTCTCCACTCGACCAATGAATCACTTAATTTATTTTAATGGTTACTAAATTAATAAACATTGTGTTTTTTATATTTTATAATATGACCTTTTGATTGCACTTGGGTACAGAGCGAGAAATATACTTCAATATTTATACGTAGGTACTTCAAGTTTGTAATGATATTGGTGCTCTCTACCTACCTCTAAAGAACTGGAATGACGAATTAATGATAACGACAATAAAAGATACTCAAATAAATACTCCAATTACCATTTACGATGCATTTTTAATATTACATACTCGGAATTGGTACCTCTAGCAAACATTTGGCTAGCCACTTTAACGTTGTCTCTATATTTGTCAGAACATAATATTTGATAATGTCACGGAATATTAATATTTACAAATTTACTTATGATCTTACTTGAGACACCACAACGAGTACATATATATGTGTAATCGTATGTATAAGCAATATTTTCGAATTTTCTTATATTACATATAGTTGTATCTATCTAAATATGTGTGTTGGCATTTATCTAATATTATACAATCACACATATACATCATAATCATCAGCCTATTACAGCCCACTGCTTGACATAAGCTTCCTCTGAAGGGTTTTTGCACATAATCCACACTATGGGCGTGCAAGTTGGAGATAAACTAGAAATTATACTTAGAAAAGTAAATTAGTACCCGACCAGAAATTTGAACCAAGAACGTTCGATCAAAATTCGCGGTAGCAACTACTTAATCAACAAGGCAGTCAACAATAAAGATTGAATAACTAAAGTATAATTCTGATATGTTTCTATAATAATACTTTTACTGTTTCAGAGGACCATGCAAAAGGATTAAGTACTTTCACAATTATGGCCGGTTTGGGAGGATTTATGGGCTATGCACTTGGTGGTATAAATTGGGATGAAACGAGCTTAGGTGAGGAATAACATTTATCAGAAAATATGTCAATGATTACATAAAACTGATCATATTCGTACAATGTTATGGAATATAGTAATAAATATAGTAAGACAAAATCGGGTTAGTATTATGTAATAATATTTCCACGGTTTGAATCGTCATTGCAAATTTTGAGATGGTGAAACAAAACTATTAAGGATTTAGCTTTACGGGATACTTAACGTCGCTTTAGAAGGATAATATTAATAGGAATATTATTTTGGTGGTATCATTTTTTTTTATTATACCATCGAGAGTAATATCTAATAAAATACCTCCATTAACTGATCGAGCATATTATGTATTGTGTACTTATATCCAAGTAATTTATATAATTTACTTCAACTTCAAAAAAACGCTTAATAAAGTTGAAAGTAGTGTAATAACATTTACAGGTGTAATATTCGGAGGTCACGTTAGGGCTGTCTTCTCTCTTATAACGATTATCTTCGTGGCCTGTGTATCAGCAACGGTGACCAGTTTTAAGGAGATACCCTTAGATGAGCTGCATGAACACGAGGGTCTTCGGAAGCCAACTGATAAGATACCACCCGGAGCTGAACCTTTACAGGAAACCACAGATATCGACCAGGAAATAGTTGAGAAGGAACATTTGAAAAGTACTGAAAACGCTACTACATATGGCTCGATGAATGAGGCTGAAACAACTGTAAGTCAAGCAGTTTTTGTTTGTATATTTCCACAGTTTGCTTCTTCGTTTTCATTGTTTTCATACTCATAATTCTTCTCGCATCAGTTTATTAATTTATAATTAAGCCTCCCACTCCGGGGACCCTGGATTCAAATCCTGGCGCGCATGTCTAATTTCATATGCGTTTTTAAGATTTAAATATCACTTGCCGTAAAAGTGAAGAAAAACATTGTGAGGAAAAATGTACACTATTGAATACGCCATAATATTCTATAAGGCGTGTGAAGTCTGTGAATTTCCACTTTCAACAAGGTACATCTGGCAACCCTTTCACTCTAAGATGCAACCCAAATTCGAGCGACGATAAAAGGATTTACGACAATACATAGATAGATATAAATTATTATGCCATTTTATCATAGGGGTCAGAGGTTAATGAGCATTTCAATCGATTGTATTCCTCATAGACATCACCCATGCTCGTTTAGTAAACGTTTACATGACCAAGCTATTTTTTGTAACTTGTAACACCTCCGATTTGCTTATAACACACGCACACCTATGCCTTTCTCTACCTTTTCCGACTTTACCAATCACATCGCATTACAAATGTATTTAATTAAATTTAATGAAATTTTTTGAAAGATGTTCAAATAAATGATATCTTACAAATCTTTTTAGAATAGAATCCTGTTACAATTTGAAGGTGAAGTGTGTTTCTACCCTCAGAAGCACACAGCTTGTGTGGTAACATTTCCTTAGTA
Source organism: Jemadia pseudognetus (assembly GCA_018244755.1). NCBI lineage: Eukaryota > Metazoa > Arthropoda > Insecta > Lepidoptera > Hesperiidae > Jemadia > Jemadia pseudognetus. Next base: position 17,305 of record DWTO01001030.1, read on the forward strand.
CCATATTTTGACGGAGAGTTAATATTATTTTGTATTCAACATTATAATTTTAAGTCTATAAAAACATGCACACCATAATTTGCCTCTGTTAATTCGAGGACAGGGCGCGATGGCGCTCTTTACGGGAGGGCTATGTCCAGCAGTGGACTGAGATAAACTGATGATGATAATTCGTTTCTACCCCGCGGCGCACGAATTCAAGATCAAAATTTATTTCATTTGCAGAATGGAGGAGCAGACATTAGTATACCTGTGCCGGAGATTCCTCACGGCGGCGAGCCCCTTTCGCTCCAACACTACTTGAAGTCAATCGTGCTGATGCCCAAGTCTCTTCGGATCGTCTGTCTCACCAATCTCTTCTGCTGGATGGCCCACGTTTGTTACTCGCTCTACTTCACTGACTTCGTGGG
>DWTO01001031.1:0-17705 GCA_018244755.1 Jemadia pseudognetus
TCTTACGCCCTCCGGTTATCACGACAGTTTGCGACCACTCATACCGTCGACCTTCCCAGGGTCGCTGACTGAACGGTTCGAGCTCCCTCTCTAGCCGCTCGCAACCCCGAAAGCCTCCTTTTAGTCACGTCTCACGATAGACAGGAGATACCGTAGATCGTATTCTGGTCCCGAGCTGCAGGGACAGGGCTCTCTACCCACCTAACATACCATAACGGATAAAACATTTTATTACACCTATTAAAATCGAGTTAGTAGCAGCCGAGTGTATAATTCACACGAACAACACCTCCAAGTGAAAAGCCGGATAATTAACGTAACGGGTCCTCACGAATTTGTCATAATTTTAATTAAGCGTTGCAATTAATATAACTCTGCGACGGCATAATGTGAGCACAGAAGTGTGAAGGGGAATTAAATGATATAAAGTTGAACGAACGTAATCAAATTATAAAAGTGTAAGTTTTTTAAAATATCACGCCAAACTCCTTAGGGGTTAGGCAGAGAGCATTGCATGCCAATTACCTGCAACCTTACAGACACATGCACGCCGGTTTCGGATACTTCCAACTTCTTCATCAACCTCTATTCACTTTGTCAAAATAAAGGAGTCTTTGGCTCCGTCGTGACATATCTTTCAATTACATATTTATTATATTAGATTTGAAGGTTATGATGATCGATACACTGCAGCATTGAGTGTTCAAACTCTGATTTCAACGTAAACAATGAATCTTTTATTAACCAGGTAACGCTTTAGTTTAATCTCAGATCGGATGCAGCTGTAGGATGCTGTAGTCTCGTAAAATAACCTAGTCTGCTTCCTTGTACGGTAACTTCAAAAACAACTTCAAAAGTTTCAATCAATTATTAAATACTAAATATGAAATCAATTCATCGTCAAACTCATATTGTGACAAATTATTTCTTTCGTCGGCTCTATAGACTCCAATAATGTTCTAGACGGGAAGAAGAAAGTTCGAGGAGAAATTCTTGGAGCGCTTTTCAATGTACCAATGAAGTGTTAATCATTAATTACCTACATCACTATTTTTATATAAAAAGAGATATGAAGCGTCGATAAAATCCTTTACATGTTCAATTTCGTCTGATTCTACACGTGTTTGTGTCGCTAATGATCTGGAAATCGATACATTTGATACGACGAACACTATAATGAAATTATATTATTCTGTTACGCGCAAAAAAATATATTATGTAGACGTGTTTTATTTCTGCTTCGTCAATTCGTTATAACGAAGTCGCGATCGTAGAGACGAATATTGCTTTTTGATTAAAAAAATTATATTTTGCCGTGGTGATATATGTGTATACGAATATATTAAATTTATCATCATCATCATCAAATATTTTAATATTTCCCCTGTTGGATTCGAGTATTAAAATAAGAAGTGTTAAGGTCGTAATCTGTAAAACCTGTAAACGAACATCTGCATCAACTGGCCAACAACTTGTCCCATACCTAAGCATAACCTGACTTACATTATATAAGTATGAACTAAGAATTTTCTACATTTAGTTTCTTGTTACCAAACTCTACTTTCTTTGGACAATTCCGGATCCAAATATTTATAGATTACCTCTAAATTGGTGACACTCCAACTGATCTAGGCCTTCAGAATCCAGCTGAGTCAGGCTGTATCCTTCAGATCGTCAGATCATCTAAGAGGACCGCTACTTTTTCCCGATATTGTCTGACATAATTTTTCAGTCACCACTGTTAACATACATAGCTTAAATACATTCGACTTCAGGCACTGAAATATGTAGGCACAACATACTTTATAAATCCTGAACGCTGATGTAAACGTTCATAATTTAACTGAGTAGAAATTTTTAAAATAATAACTTCATTAATATCAATTTACAGGTTAATTATGTTATACGTAGGTACATACGTGCACATTAACGTTTTCCAACCGGAGCGCGGTCGCAGAATTTATGTGGGAAAATTGTGAAAAGACTCGAGAAGCCTCCGTGTCGGCGAACGGTAATTAATTTGTTTTTTTATGGTATGCGGAGAGAGCAGCAAACTAGGAGGCAGCAGACACGAGTGGCTGATGTCGCTAATGGTTGGAAATACTAGAAATTACTGGAGTAATAGAAATACTAAGTACTAACGTCAGTTATCAACTACAGTAGTATTCATTGTTAATGAATGTGTCACAGTGTGTTAGAAATAGGACTGATCATTAGTATCTCTTTTTAACAGAAATAGGACTGATAATTAGTATCTCTTTTGACAGAAATAGGACTGATAATTAGCATCTCTCTTAGACGTGTTCATAATCCAGTAGCTGCTCTTGAAGATTGACATGGTCGCCATTAAATCCCGTGGATTATTAAAATCTAAAACGTCAAGCAAAGACAAAGCGAAAGTGAAGAAAATTGTTTAGACCACTTTTGTACCAGGTCGAGGTTGGGAAGTTTGATAGATCTTTCTTCACGACAGATCGAAATATTATATTCTCTTAACAGAGTTACAATTAATAGAAATAATATAAAGAAAAAGAATATAAAGAAGAAGAATATAAAGAAAAAGAATATAAAGAATAACAATTAATGGATTGTCAATTAATACCAAAAACATTGTGAATTCTATCCCATACTAAAATACCGCGCATTATTTCTACCTAACAGCTTAAAGGTACCTGTTAATTTCAGTAGAGTAACCTGACTTATTGAAATAACTAATCTTGAGTAAGGATTGAAAAACAACAAGAATTCTATTATGTATTCCCCCTTAGAAGCGGAAGATGTCTTCGACACAGACGAGGGTTACCTGCATACACATATAAACTGGACGATCTTGAAGATTTATTATATTTTCTTACTTATATATGACAAATTGCCGAGAACAGTGAGAGACTATGTTATAAAATATATACACATACATTGTATAAACTAAACTTAACATATCATAATTACATCATCACGTCGCGTTCCTTAAACGGTAAGCAAAGGGCGTGGATTTTCCAATATTTCTATCCTTACAGACCTGACGCGCTGCTCCTAGAGGAGACGATGTTTAAATATCTCTATAATTTTAATAAATGACGCTTACCTGTATGGAGTTATGTTTAATAATTCTATTGTAACTTTGAATTTGTGAACGTATATTAAATATTCGTAATTATTGCGTAATATTATTATTAAGCCGGCTATTATGCCAATGTTAGCAAAGACAAAACAACCGTTGCTCAAGCACAAATACAAAGGAATCAGTGGTGGGTTTTTGTTTTTGTTATAGCGGGGGAGGGGAAGTTGGGGGTGGATGATAGCTTACCCCTAAATTCTAATAGTTAAAACTTGCTGGATTATTAATCGTCACCTTTGAGTCACATTAATAAAAAAGCTCCCACGGTGTCTCTCGCGGGCTGATCACAGTTGAGAGTATGTTAAAGATTAATCAATTTAGTCACAAAGTAACCGTCAAAAGTTTCATTTGTGAATTTAAAAAATGGTGCAAAATTCTATTACGCAATAATTTCGCCATTACAAAAATTTAACAGTAAAAGTATCACAACAAACAGTTAACGGAATTAACTAATTTGGTTAATGTTATGCGGCAATACTAAAGGCAGTTTTTTTAATAAAAAAAAGCTAATTGGAAAGTTAAAAAGACACGCAGTTTGACCCCCAAAACACAAATCAACGTCACCCTAAGGGAATAATTCTGAAGTGCATCAAGTTCTCTTAAGTGTAACGAGGGCGGATACATTTCGGTTACTCAAGTAATTGTCAGGTGATATATTTACAGTGTTCGATTCGAGCTCGCGCCGCCCCGCGTTCGAACCCGGAGCCGAGTGATTTATGCGACCGTGGGTGGGTCAGGGGACTTTTTTGGTAAATGGCAGCGTGAAATTGTCCCTGGATTCTGAATTATAACAGGTAGTGGAATTTGTCCTTGGAGTTGTGTTACCCGGCCCCAGGGAAGAGCAACTTTCTGAGCGAAATATTTAAGATTCAGTCTTAATATGTTATAATGTTTCTGATACCCTCTATAGACTTTATCCTTATTTGGTTATTTATAGGGCTGTTTCGACATAATCCATTTACAACAAAGATCATTATCTTCTACAATTTATTATTTATCTATATTTATTGTTTATCATTCAGTAATTATGTAAAATAAATACGAAAGTATTGTATTCGTAAAAAGCGTTTTATTTTATTTCCATATTGTATGGCAGTAACTAATAACAATAATTCTTTATTTCCATTACCAAATTTACTATTACTAATACTAGTACTATTGTACTTTTGTACAGATTTTTTGTACTTATGATAATAATAATAATGCAAAACAGGTTGTTTTCTTTTTGAAACCATTCGATTTATTTCGCTATTCTCTGTGTTTTCGGATCTTACCAATCATTACCTTTTAGAGATTCAACATGTATATAATTGAATTATGATACCGTGACATTGAAGTGATCAAGCAACAGATGAGTTTTCGTAATTACGCACGGCATTCTTGTTTAAAAACGCTATGATTTCACAAAAGAACATCACCACTTTCCGCACTGATTTCTTCATCATTTGCATATATTATGGTATATAACGTAAACGTCAAATCCTACTTTACAAATCCGTTCTTTACTGGCGCGGGTTTCCCTTATTGCTTGATAGAATTTGCCCTCGGATTTAGCAAGACCATTTACAGTTTGATCCTGATAAGTTAGACTATGCCCTTTCACCTGTTATGTATGTACCTACCTTAAGAAAACGTAGAAAAAGGGTTTTGGTGACACATGCGATTAGGGTACTGATTAGCCGAACCTGGAGTCCAAGGTTCTATTCGCGGCGGGAAAAGCATCTGAATGATGAATCGTTACACCTATTTCCGATTTGGGAGCGTGATACTTGTATGTCGATTGCATCTACAAGACAGGAAAGCTTAGCAAAGGCTGTGTAGTAAGTAGTGAGGCAATGTGAGGCGTTATTAATAGGTAGTACTTGAGTAGATTGTATAGACAAAAATGTACTACCATTAAGCCATTCTATTACAAATATTTAAGATTTTAAGCGAATAACAAAAACATAATAAGAGTAATAAATATAGAAAAAAAAGGTCGAGTCTGTAAAAACTGAGATATTTGGCACTTGGTATTCTCTGCCTACCACATAATTGCTTTGGTGTAGCGATAGTATAACAACAACGATAAGCTTCTGAAAAATTGTCTCATTATGTATAGGTATATATTTAGTACCTAGTATTTTAGCACAATATTTCACCCGAAAACTAATATAGATTGAAATCGAGCAATATATTAAAATAAAGAAATCATTAAGAGTAGTTGAAGATAGAACGGGAAAGGTAATATCGGAGCCATGCGTCATGGCGGAGCGCCGGCCGCGGCGCTGCCCGCGCTTCTTCACTCGAATGAGAAAATGAAAATGGAACAGAAGATTTAGGGCTCAATCGTTTAACTGAAACCAATTTCGAAAATCTTGATTTAAGGTGTTATGTACATTACAATGAATACAGTACCGTATTCAATTGAATATAGATGATATAATAATTAACCACGATTGCTTCGTTGATCGTGTTGGTTGCAAGCGCGACGGCTGAACGAAAGTCCTGGGATCAAATTCCGGGACCTGTTCTATTGGATTTTCCTAACTTGGTTTTTCTAATAGTGGCTCGGAATCTGGGTTGTGCTCGGTGTATGGCAATAGACTAAACTGGTGAAATATAGAAGTATATTACACTCCTCTTTCTATCTCTTCGGGGTTACAGGCGTTTGTTACGTTTTCTATGTAATTAATTATAGACAGCCCGTTTCGGTTTTATATTTAAATGTAAATGTAACATTTCATATTCAAATTTAAAAGCTCATGACAAGATTAAAGCGAAGTAACATAAAGTCAGATTATGGTAGACATGAACGGCAGGATTCGAAACCTAGATAATTCGTTTACTATACATATTTAAATGAATTCATCATATCGTTAAATTAAAAAATCTCTATGAAAAAGGATGAAATGTCAAAAAAAAATATGCAACATTCCCACCATTTTTCTTGTATTCTATAATATTCGAAAGAAATCATTCTCTTTTTGTGCTTACCCCAAAATAAAGATAACATATTGGCAGTTCCGCGAATGCAACTGTTTAGCGGTACCAACGACCATTTAATACCGGCTCAAATAGATTTGATTGGGGCTTTTCATATTTAAGAAAAGTGTGATCAAAATATTTACACCACAGCTGTCACAGGATAATAAACTTTATTTATACTCCTTGGAAACAAGATCTATATTCCCACTATTTTATGTAACAGATAGAAAGATGTTTCCTCGCAACGTCAACGAGTGTCTCCCCATGATATATAACGTTGATATTACATTTGCTTCTGGCCTAAGTGTGTTGTTAAAAAATATATCCACTCAGTTACTTTACCAAGGTATCTTAGGCGTGTGGAGTCTGCTAACCCACACTTGGTTAACGTTATAAATTATGTTGTCTTCTCATGCGGGGATCAAACGCATATTGGACAATGGAACAATAAAATTGTTGATTATTTATTATCATAATGTTTATGTATCTATATGTATTATTTTAACCGTGTTCGGTATGTGGCTATGGACTTACCCCCTATTCTATGGCATGTGCCTACATCTTCAAGGAACTACAGGTGTGATGTTACGTTTTATATTTTTTTAAATACTGAAATTCTTCTAAATATATATATATATATAGGTATAATAGTTAACAGCCCCGCTCAGCGAACTCACAACGACCTTATCCAGTTAACACAATGTAAAATTTCTTCATTAGATTTAGTCTCAATAGAATTTTCTTTAACATTTTCCATTTATTAACGTTATCTTAGCGGTGTTATAATTGAATTTTCCTGTACAATAAAGAAATTATTTTAACTCAACCTAAATTTCACCTTCATAATACAAAATACATACATACATACATATCCTCACGCCAGGTCCCTTGCGGGGTAATAATACAAAATGAGGCTTAAAACCATCTTTATTATCACCTATTTCTGTTTATCATTTTCTGCGCACCTCGAAACAGCTTTATGTCTAATACTAATTTATGGCAAATATGGTAATTGAATTTATTCACATTAGAATCTTAAAAGATATCAGCCCAATTTTTCATTACTAAAACATTATTGTCACTAATAAGGCTCAATTTTCTTTTGCGCTGTAATTTTCTGCGCCATAGGTTCCAGACGTTAGAGCAAGTGGATAGCATGTCTAAATATATAACCACCATCATGTATCACACGACACAGGTCTTAAGAAAATATGTAAATGGTAAGCCCTTAAGATCACCAAATATAGTGTAGGGACTTTACATCTGAACAATGCTCCGTATAGGATTTCGTTCTAAATATTGTTAAAATTCGAAATCGTATCGGAAAAATTTAGTTAAACCACTAAAATGTTTTCTCTTTTATACAAGTTCTTTCTCGTAACAAAAGTAGTACATGTTCTTTAATTACGCGTGTATTGCAATAACTTTGCTGTCGGTACTTGGTCGGTACCGAGGCGGGAAGCGGTTGATCTGATCGCGTGTTAAGCTATAGTCCGTTAACATCGTGCTAAGTTGCATTGGTAACTGAATTTTTGCGGTTGGAATTTAAATAAATTAATATAAGTTCAATAATAATGACTGCGTTTATGAAACTGCCTTGTTGGTCGAATAGTAGCGTGCGTGACGGTTAATCGGGACGTCCTGGGTTTAAACCCCGGTCGGGTTCTCTGTTCTATGTACTACATTCCTCTGCCTACCTCTTCGAAAATTACGCGCGTGATACTACGTCGGGTAATATTGAATTTTTCTAGAACTAGAATTTGCAATCTACAAGTAATGGTGGGGGGTTTTTCAATAGAAACCTAAATACGAATGACGTAAGACGACGCGGCAATCGGTATAAAATTAATTCCAAATCTATCTGTATTTTAACCGTCAGTGCTGCATTTGAACAGCGCTGGAAAATAACAATAATTTCACATCTGTTGTAACTTGCTTAAAATCGGTCTTTTCTTTTTTATTTTAAATATAAGTATTGGTATTTCTAATTGAAGTGTAGAAAATGGATACCCTTTTTCATCACTATTATCCTTAACAATACTTCATCCCTCTGACGTCCCTTACCGAAACAGGCTTCCTACGAATATTGCTGCTGCTATCAATGTAATAAAAATAATATCGTGGTTTATATTATAATAAGTTTAAGATCTACTTATCTTTCATTTCGATTACGAAGATACACATTACAGTTCTTTTCAAACCAAGAAGAACAAAGGAACAGTAACTTGATTCCTTATTCCGTCGTCGGAATACTTTTATGCGCCAGCGGTAAATGTTCTGATTGCATTTCTACATGTTCTCTAAACGTTAGCAAGATCTTATCTTCTCGTTTTCTTTGGTTAAATTCGTTTTAAAATTTGCTTTCTTCCCGCTGAACAAACTTATATTTATTGTTCCTCGACTATGTAAGCAATTAAAATTTTTAAGTTGGAGAAAATTCTTTGTTCATTATCAATTGGATTGGATAAGTTATGTCTGCAATAAAAGGCATTACCTGGCCGCTTATGGAGTTTTCAGACTGTATGAGGAAGACCTTAATAATTATCAACCCGTAGATTATAAGTTCATATGCTTCATTTATCACGTGAAATAACTTCTATAAGCGCAAGTATCATTATTTTTCATAAATATAAAAGAACATGTATGTAATTCAGCCGAGTTTCGCTTACAAAATTGTGATTACATTAACTGTTCTCTAAACGTTAAAAATATCATGGTTTTCTAACGGTATTTATAAAGTTTACTTTCAGTTTTTTGTCTTTTTATTATATTTTCATCTCAACTAAAATATTGTGGTTTTCGCGGACGTTTATTCCATCTGCACCAAGCTATAACGCTTGTAACGTAGTTGGTACAATTGCATCTCTCCACAAATGTACTGTGACGTTAGAAACAGATGCCTTTGATAGCATTTCCTCGGATTAGAACTTGGTTTTACTATTATTTCCGTTGTTTTGAATTAAACAATTAATTTTTTTATTTTTCAACTCAGGTATTTGCTCTTTGTCTTAATCTACTTTAGATATATTTTTTTTATATGGTTATTACTACGGGTAAATGATGTCCATCAGTTATCACTACACCGATAGCATATTACTTCAGCATTTGCAATTACACTTTCTCCCAAAGATTCTTTTCACATAAAATGACGACCAATCTGAAATTCGAAAGTTCGTAATACATGGAAGAATAAATTAGTCCCCCATAAAACGAAGAAACCGCATGCCCTTGAGCGATAATAGCATTTGATGGAGTGTTAACCTTTCGCATTAACAGTAATTGCATATTGTCATGGCATTGCATGAAATGAAATGGAAACAGGTAATTTGAATTTAAATTGCGGTGAAATGCAATGAAAAGTTCCGTTGCATGAAATTTAAATAACTATGCATACCGTAGAAGAGAAAATCTAATTCCTTTTGTAGGTGAATTATGGATAACTTGCTCATGTTGAGTATTACAGGCCGTTACAGTCCATAGTCTGAGGACGAAAATGTACGTTACCAATGAAGTTAATAAAAATGGATTATCCTGGTGTGTACGGTAATACTCAAACATTAGACGCCCGCATCTTCGCACGTTGTCAGCGGCAACAGCGTGATACTTCCACGTACGAAGCAAAACCCTCTGAGAAATTTGATAATATCTCTCTTGATACTGTTGAAAATCTCACGTTCAAAAATATTACATCATTTCTGAAATGGGAAGATTCTTGATTATGTCGTTGTGAAAAATTTTCCCACCATTAAGTTTTCAAGAATGGTAAACATAAAAAGGAATCTTTTAGTTCCTACAACAAACATCATTCCAAGTCCATCACTGTCCATTTTCTTATTGCTCTTTACACTATTATTTTGTATTCAGCTTGCGTCCATTTTGATTTCGTAATGCCAAGACCATGCTTCCGCATTATCCGTGGTAACATACTATCCGCAGTAATAACAATGACTATTTGTATCATTACTAAGATTTAGAATTGCGCAGTAAGGTGAAATTATCGTTACCCATGCATATAAAGACTATCATTTGATCCACAATAGCATCCATTCTGTTGCAATACAATTTAATGTACCAAACTTTTATTTACTAGCATTCGTTAAGCAATGAGCAGAAAGTAGCGTAGGCATTGCAAAAAGATGTGCTTTGCGATCCTCAATTTGCTTGCCCAGCGTAGAGATTATGGACAAAGACCACCCAGACACAACCTCCTACATCAAATACGATTTATATAAAAAGTAACAAATTCACTTTACATTACCTCTTTTATCATAAAAGAAACATTATTCCTTATCGCCTTTCAATGAATGCATATCGGGGTTTGGTTAAGATTGATCGGTCATGAAACTTGGTCCCCAGTACACAGACATGTTCATCATTTTTTCGTAATTTTCATCATCAGTGCAACTTTTGTCACCACCTATCACTCATTCAATAGCCTCGTTCAATAGCCGTCCACGTTTCGTGTTCCGAATATAATCCGTACCATACTTCCCACTTTCACAAGTGTATGTTTCACGTGAACACACCAGCAAAAATAAAACCAATTTGTTAGTAGCTCCATTAAAAAGAAAATTGTTCCATATATCACGTTCCCACGCGAGTGTGTTACATCCATAAAGTAATAACGATAATTAATTATTGCAAATGAGACTAGATATTGCTGTTCTCATTATGTTTAAATAAAGGAGGTATCAGATCGCGGATGGTACCAAGTACAAAAGTGGGTCGTTGTAATTCGATGCCAAGTGGCTTTCACATAGACACAGGCAAATTTATTATCTCTTTTGTAAACTTTTTTACTAACACGGTTAGCTTCAACTGTAATGACTTGATGAGGACAGATAGACAGGAAAAGATAAATGTCAAAAATGGGGCGAATTATATTATCTGTATTATACAATCCTTCTCGTTGTAGGATACCTTTGATTTGTTTGGTAATATGGATTGCTTGTTCTGTTATATCACAAGCTGATATCAAATCGTCAACGTAATACTATTTTTTGGCATTTTATTATTCGACATTGCAAGCATTCTATGTACAATTTAATATGACATTAATTAATATAAGTTCTACATGGCTGTATATAAAATGACAAATTTAATGTTTCTAGGACTGTTTATGTGAACGGTGTATGGCAATAGGCTCAACACCTATTCCATAGTAGGACGTAAGCTTAAGTGGTAATACGTGGGAATGTACTACACTCCTCTGCCTGCCCTTTCATAGGTTAAGGACGTGATTTTACGTCATGTTGCGTTAGTAAGTGAAAACAGTTATTTTGCAAGCCTGTAAAACAATAAATGTTTAATTAAATTTTCTACTGTTTCAATTTTAAATCATAGCGATAATCACATTATATTGTTTAAGTTTCAATTATGCATGCTTACTAGATATTGAAGTTATTGAAAAGTAGCTTAAAATGTTACGTCATGAATGTCTTTAGTTCGATTCACCTCGAGAACTTGTGGGGGTGCAACTCAGCATTTTGCCTTTAACTATTACGTAACTTCACGCCTGTAATCCCCGAAGAGGAAGATAGAGGAATGCAGAACACTCCCACGTTCCACCAGTTACGTCCTACTATGCCTTTAACTATTGTTGATGCTAATTTCAATTGTGTTCAAAGTTTGGTATATTCCGTTCGGTTTATTACGTATTTCATTCGTTCGTCAATTAAACTGTGCCCGCAAGAAAATTTAATCACTTTGGCATTAAAGAAAATTTTATTTCAATTAACATCAAATTACTCAAACTTGTCAATCTTCGGCAACAAAACGTTACTTCTTAATTATATCAGAGACTGTTGTACGGAGGTCGAAAAGTTTGGTAATTAGCAAATAATTAAGCGTGATATACAAAAAACGAAAGTTTTATCATTGAAAGTTACATTTCATCAAAGTTACGGATTCGCAGAAATTACCTATTTTACATCCAAGAATTTAAAACGAAATTACAATCGATAAAAATCTACCTCAATGATGAAACGAACTGTGAACATCATTCATATATCTATATACGAGTATGTATAACATTAAAACAATTATATTATTTTGTAAAGATACTAAAGTTATACATTTTTTAAGGTAAAATAATGATGTTTATTATGTGTGGAAGAATATTGATGGATATCGCAAGATCGTGTTTACTTTTTACATTTTAATTACTACAGGTTACCTAAAGCCACTTAAGCCTACACTCTATCGATTAGAACAGTCGATTGCAAAATTGAGCCGAGCTTTGAATAATTAGCAATCTGCTAATTATATTCGAATGATTGATCGGCATGTTCAATATCGGTTAAATTTATATATACTTGTACAGTTGGCAGCAAACGTCATTTCAATATACCACAAACGCTTTGATCTTGTCGCCTTCGACCATATAACGGAGTTCGGGTTTGAGGTACTCACGTATCATCCCAGTGTCAGTACAATAATGGTATTTCTTTGTCATTCAGCAAAAAAATTGTTGCGTGAGAACTTCGGATTCTTGTTCAGCGATAATAATTAATTTACAATGAAGGTGATAGGTCGAAATTGATACATGTTGTAATTGAATAGAGTAGCTATAATTCCTGCGTAGGAACGGAAAGTGCATCTTCAGCGTGGGCAAACCTCTCACGTAGGCCTTATCTTCAGCTGTGGATAGAGATATGCCGATGATGATAATGGTGTATAAATCTGAAATAGTAAACAAGTTCACGTCTTAAGAAACCTCTTAAAAGCCTCACCGTCAATCAACATAGTGTTGATTCAAGATTTACGGTGCTTATAAATAATTAGATGTAACGCAGAAGATTACACTGAAAAGAATCTCGTTATATTTGGCTTTTCAACGTGAGGTAGGTTTAAAAGAGACGATACGACTAATATAGAACTCTAATAAGATTCACTAAAAAGTTACTACGAAAAGTTTACTAAAAGGTCCTACTTTCCTCGAATATGATAATACTAAGTATAGAACAAAAAAAACTAAAAAGTATCTCAAAGTGTACTATCAAGTCTAAACAAAAGTTTGGCCCGCTCACGAAATTCCGTATTCTTTGACGTCACAAATCGTGTAACGATATTACCTTACGGTGCACCGTATATTTATTATATTATATAAGTTCGCATAAAGAAAAAGTTTGTAACATTTACCAACCGGTTGAAGCGAAAATACCAACTTTGTTATTTAAGATTTTAGTATGTACGAATATAATATCCAGACTTTTTGGGCGTTTACAAAATTCCGACATGAAACAACAAGATCGTTTGTAGCAGCCAAGAAAAAGACCTCCGAGATTTAAGTGAAAATCTGGGCCGCAGGCTCTTTTATACAGATGTGTTTTTTATATTTAGAACACTAGCCTAAAATCCAGCGAAGTCTAATAAATTGAGTCTCTTTCAACTCTCGGTGATGCATTTCTGAAGTACCTATATGAATTACTACAGAAGCTTACTTTGCTCCTGTATTGTATTTCTAAACTATATAGTTAAATTGTTAATTTACATATGTTCACATGTTGATCAACACACTAATTTAACTAATGATCACTTTGTGCTTATGGCGAATTTAATAAAGTTTTTACACTATCAATTATTTTTTATAGTACACGTAATAGTGCAATTAACTATAATAATAACTTCAAGTATTGAGTAACTATACAAGTGAACTCTTTCAAATCTTTTCATTTTGATCATAGAACAACTTCTAACCTGACACATAAGGATAGGGGTGATATTTGTCGGAGAAAAACATTATAGCACAAAAACACTAATAGTGGATAAAGAAACATTAAAACAGGCCTAAGAACTTTTATCTTTGATTCGAGTAATTTTTCCTTATTTCTATAATATGAAATCATAAATATTTAATAAGAAACATAAACGCGTTCCTACATATCTTTTTTTATGTATATTATTAGCTAAGGGTGAGCCAGTGGAGAGTTTCACCACACATTTAGTTCGACTTTGTATGTCTACTTTTTAATTTTAAAAATAAGGGAATTAATAAAAAAAATATTACATCAGTACTCTATCGCTTTATAAACGTACCTAAAACGTAAATATTCTAAATTGTATCACCCTAATTCGCAAGCAAGAAGCGTGGGAGGCATATTGTTCTCCGAACTCAACCAGATGAAACCTTAAAAAACACGCAAGTGGGAAATTAACCCGGCTCATCCTGAAATGCATTATTCATAAATACATTTTGACCAAGGTTTAGTTTTATTAATTTATATGTACTGATTACAATTATTTTATCACGAATTTTGGGTAATATTTATAATAATAATGATTATTAATTATTATTATTCATGTCTATTTGACTGCCTCATTGGTCGTGTTGGTTGAAAGTGTGTCTGCCGATCGGCAGATCCTGGGTTCAATTCCCGGGTCGGGCACTAAAAAATTTTTTTCATTTAGAATTTCTAGTAGTGGCTCGAAGTCTGGATATAATATGACCGGTGCATGGCAATAGGCTCAGCGCCCATTCCATAGTGGCACGTAAACGTAACTGGTGAAACGTGGGAGTGTTGTACGTTTCCCTGACTACTTCTTCGGGAATTACAGGCATGTTATTACGTTAAGTCTATAATTATATCGTCAGACCAGGCTTTTTACGGTGTAGGCAGAGAATACCGAATGCCAACCATCTTTATCTTCATATCCTTGACGTGCGTCTTTTACGATCCGCTATGTCTTATATACGCGCGACGATTTTAGTGACTTCGTACTTCCCCGCCCGCCAGGATCTAACCTTTTTAGTCAGCTCTCTTTATTTAGCGTAACACCTTATTAAAAAACACAAACAAAATATCTTAAATACTTTTCATTAAAAATAGTAAAGGACAATACAATTATTATTTATTGTACCCCAAGAACTGTATAACTGAGACAATACAAAGAAGAGATGAAGGTATATATACAAAAGGCGATCTTATCGCTAACAAACGATCTCTACCAGACAACCTTTGGCTAGAGTTCTATAATAGAAACAAGCAGATACGGTCGGAGGATGAATGGCAGTAAAAAATAAATGAATATTCAATTAAATTAAATATATACGGAGTAATTAAATTTTAGTATAGCTGTCCCGTTGGTCCAGTGGTCGCAAGCGTCGATCGAGAGAACCTGGGTTCAAATCCCAGGTCGGGTACAATTGTATTTCTCTACTCACTTTTCCATAATGAAACGTAACGTAACTGGTGAAACGTGGGAGCGCACTACATTCCACTACCTAACTCTTAGCGACTACAGGCGTGATGTTACGTTCACTGACCTACACAGCCGTTTGGAATTACGATCGGCAATTAGGCTGCCCATTCGCACGCCACCTCGAAACCACAAAATAACTTGACAGGATTCTGACAAACCTCATTACAGTTAACAAATAAAACTTGTTCCGATCGAAATGATTAATGCGCCGTGTTCTCCAAAGCGGCGGGGAACAATTAAAATACATTTAGACGGGTATTACTAGATCCAAGGGATTTTATTAAACTGTTTGTTCTGAGCAACTTCAAAGTGACACAATAACCTTTATATTTATTATTTGTATAAATGTTAGAAAGTGATATTTATCGAACCAATATTATAATAATTTTGTTTGACAAACTAAGCTGTGGTGATAGCTTACTTACATAGATTTTACCATATATTATAATGTCCCTGCGGAATCACTGCAGAAGCCAAGGGTTCAAACAGTGAGACACACTTCTTTCTATATACTGTCGATTACATACTATCCACCTACATAATGTACTATCGACCTATACATTCGATATAACGGTAAAATACTTTTCGTTAGTAATTTCTAAGACATGTAAATCAACTTGACCAACTTGGCAGACTATTGTTGTGTTTTTTTTGGCTGCGTTGTATTTTTATTCAGCAGTAGCCTGGTAAATCGATGATAACGATGAAAAATATGAATGAACCACAATTAATTTATCCATATTTTTCGTATTCACGATAAAACCGACTGGGCAATTGGTAGTGGCGATTTCGCGTCCTTGCGCCGATTCGTTCATGCATTCAGCGTTCTCGTGCCCAGAATTTCTAAGCGTCCCACGTAAACGCTTTAGGACCGATTGGCCCGGAATATTTTGTTTCCAATTTAATAAGAATATAGTATAATCGCTAAGAAAATAAGCCACATCAATTTATTAATTAATTGCGTCAATTCATTCGTTGGTTCGCTCATTTAGTCGTTTATTTATTCATTAGTTCTCTCATACAGTCAGTCACGACAATTTACTTATGGTTAGGCAGAGATCATCAAGCGCTGGTTATCTCTATCCTTACCGACCCGATTCTTCATACATGTACGCCGGTGTAAGAGCTTACTGATTCCCCAAATCATCCTGTATTTGACCTATTCGGTCATGAAAAGTGAGTACGCTTCTTCCTGAAACACCTGGAGTCATCAACATTTCCATTGCGTATCTCTTGTCATTCATATATTGGTTATATATGAGCTAAAATCATTTTTCAATATTCTACGAATGCAGTGTATAATGGCGTTTACCTACGTGTGGCGAGCACCGCACACGCTTCCAAGAATAATATTGTTTGCATACACATTTGTCTTTCGTGTGAAGCACTTGAATCAGTGACGCGTTAAACAATACCTTTCGTTTGTTATCTTTAGACTTTTTTGTAGAGACTAGTCTCCAATAAATCAACGTACGTCGTACGATATATCTGCTTCATTTAGTACGAATATGCGCTCTGCTCGTTCCCTTCTAGCCCAATGTAAACCCAGCTTAAATGCATTCGTTCTTAGTTATTATGTATTAAAACGCTTATCGTGTTCAAATGAATTTATTAACGCAAAGCGACGTATAAAAGCCACGTTTTATCTACACTTCAATCGCTCTCTGCACACAGGAATAAATAAATGCTGTAACACGGGGACCGGAAAGCGCGATGCTTGAATTTTCTTTTTAACCTGTATTTTAGGTCAAGGTATTTGGCACAGTCACCGTGACGAGTAACGTTTAACGTAATTTTATTAACCGAATGCAACGAGTCAACTCTTAAGCTCGTACGGTCTCATATAATATATTAACGATATATGTAGATGTAGTACGAGTAGGTACGTATGTGTAAGTGAAAGCGATGAATGTATTCAAAACACATTAGGTATGTAAGCGTAGAGTTATTTGGCTCTCGATTCTCTATCCCAGCCCCAAAAAGAAACTATTGAGACAATATAAACCGTAACTTCACGCCTGTAATCCCCGAAGGGGTAGGCAGAAGAATGCGGAACACTCCCACATTTCACCAGTTACGTTTACGTCCCACGGGGAAAAACGTCATAATCACATACCAAAAGACCTATCGAAACGTAAAGCCAATCTGAAAAAATTGAAAAAGGTCTCCCAAAATAAGTCAACGCACATCACAGTCTTTCGTATTTCGATTGCGTGTCATTGAATGTAGGCAGAGGAGTGTAGAACACTCCCACGTTTCACCAGTTATGTTTACGTCCCACTACAGATACGGGGATAACAGGCGTGATGTTACGTCTTTTTCATGTTACGTCATTGAATGTATACTCGTTACATACAATGCTAGTTAAATATATATTACACCCTATTTTTATACGAATTTCGTCTAAACATTTAGAGGG
>DWTO01001032.1:0-17695 GCA_018244755.1 Jemadia pseudognetus
ACCGGACACAAATCCAGACTCCGAGACACTACTAGAAAATCTAAATTAGAAAAATTCTATAGTGCCCGACCCGGGAAGCGAACCCAGGATCTCCTGATCGTAAGTCGCACTTACAACCAACACGACCAACGAGGCAGTAGGCAGAGTAGACAGTGTGTAAAATATATTTAATTTATTAATGAGGTCAAGGTAGGCAATATGGGTGTGAAATTTTTGTAAATGAACTTGGACATAAAAATAGTTTGATGGAGTTAGACCGATGCAGATTTCAAGTATTTAACCTTACCATACATTCTGAGAACTGTATGGGTCTACTTATTATCGGTTACTGATTCTATACTTCCGTTAATTCTAATTGCACCATGTAGAAACCTTAAGCTGAAACCCGTATTTAAAATGTCTAATGTTCCATAACGGAAAGATTTACTCAGGAGATGTTTTCAGCATTGAATAATGCACATCAAGAACTAATGTTCTTTAAATAACAAGCAGAAGAATCTGTTTGGTTACTTTAGAAAAAAACGTAACATCACGCTTGTAATACTCGAAGAGGTAGGCAGAGGAATGTAGTACACTCCCACGTTTCACCAGTTAACTTGGTGACTTGTTTGGTAAGTTAAATTGGGAATTTATAAATCTTAACCCATTTCTGTATTTCATTTTGCTAAAATTACTTCCTTGATGTCTTTCTACATAAACTTATAATTAAAAGGTAACGACGGGATTTCCGACGTAATCGCTCCGGAACCTGAAATAGAAAATTATTTGAACCTTTACATTTTTACTCTCTTTAAACAAAAGAACAAGTGTAATTTACGATAATTCCTCCGTCGACGGTATCGGTCCCTAGATGTGAACCGCTAATGGCAGATACTTCGGTTGTCGGTATCCTCGAAGGACATTTGAAAAACTCCGAAAATAAACTTCACCTGCTAACTTATATTTCCTGCATTCACTCTGACATAAAGTTTTCGCCAGCGCGAGTTCCATCTCCAAAAGAGTGGCATACCGTGAAAACACCCACCGACTATATTGCTTATTTACGAGTTTTTATGAATATATTGTTTTACAATATTTACCCGGTATATGGCAATAGGCTCATCGCCTGTTCCATGGTGGGACGTAAACATCACGGGCAAAACATGGAAGTGTACTACACTCTTAAGCCTACTTCTTCGGGGACTGCAGACGTGATGTTACGTTGACAATATTTACAAAGATTTGTTTTACTTATCACCTGCAAGATTCACACTGCTAACATATCGGAGTAGGTATAAAGTTGTTGGTCAAGATGGAGTTACCGTTTCTTGTAACTAGCAAACATTTAGTTTGCCTAAATATACTATGTTTGCCTAAATGTGAATGCATGCATTTGTATCTTTTACTAGTACTAATTTTATTATTTGTTCAGTTCTGGAAGACCTTATTCTTGCTGGTAATATACAGCAAAGCTGAGTCAAAGGAGTAGATTATGTCATCGCTGAGACAACTGTTCATTCTTGTGCAGAATTCATAAAAGATACAAATACGGGAGTTACAAGTATCTCTTATGGCATATAAGGAACGACCCAGTCATTACAACGGGCTTATTTAATTATTAATTTGCAATTGCAATTATCAATTCTCATTATCAATTAATTACGAATAAGTTTTCTAATCTGATTAGTAACAAAAAACCTAAATCACGCCTGTAATCCCCGAAGAGGTAGGCAGGGGAGTGTAGTACACTCCCACGTTTCACCAGATACGTTTAGGTCCCATTGTGGAATAGGTGGTAAGCCTATTGACTGATTAGTTACAACGCGAGATTATTCTAGTTTCCCTGCTCTTCCCAAGTAAATAACCTAAATAATTTTTTGCAAGAATTATGCACGAAACGTGCCAACTGAAAGCAAACGAACGGGCAATGAATTGAATTTTTTTCCCATGTTTTTATTCCGAATGTCATTTCACCGGAGCGCTGAGATAAAAAGAGATATTTTGACTCTGTTAATTTAACTCTGTGTTCCTCTTGTTATGTATCTCGTGATCTTTAATGAACCGCTCATTTTTATTTTCAATCTTTTTAAAATTTCGTTTTACACTAGCGTTTGCACCCCGAAAAATCATTTGTTTTTTCTTCTTTGACACTCATAGTGAGTGTCAAAAAAAATGAAGAACCAATCAGTTAAGATTAACATATTGTTTGTGCTTTTAATACGTAAAGTTAGAGATTTTTAGACGCCTTTACTTCTCTCTGTCGAGGTAATTTAGCAATGCTACGAAGGTAGCAACCCTGTATCAAGTTTCAACTAAACAACATGAAGAGCAAACATCAGGGTTGTGATGTAATGTGAAATTGTGATGAACATTGTGGTATGACATTGTTAGGAATATTATGATGTGCAAACATCAGGGTTGGCAAAAGTCATGGTTCGACATATTCGCTATTTACATGCCTTTATTTCCTGTTCATGAAAACTTTAATCTTTATAATAATGTGTCTCGAGATTATAGCTGTCGTTCTAATTTGTAAGAATGTTCATCGTTTATTTTGCCTATAATATCAGATAGCATAGATAACTTTTAACGTTTAAAAAAGGAAAACATTTACAACTTAACATTTTCATTTTTAATCAAATTAAAACATGTTTATTTTAACATTCTTGTATAATCGAACTGTGTTCATTTTAAAAATGTGATAAAATTGAAACTTTATTAACTAAAGTTATATAATCGACAAAAAGCAGATACGTGACAAACGCATCTAACTAATTCCCCTGTCACGTCACCGACTCACGAGCGCGTCACGTCCTACAAAAAGGACATTATCTCGAGCACGTCGCGATGCCGTTCGCTTCGCGCCATAATCCATTAAGTAGTCACAAAGCCGTTAATCGTAGATGAATTCTACCGGTATTTCTAACACCTGAAACAATGCAATGGTGTGATAAGGATTCTGAATCCAGATAATCTACTACTTTGTTATTAATAATAAAATAACTTTTCGTATAATCCATTACAGAAACTATTTATTACAAACATCACGTAAAACCATTGAACGAATCCTAACGAAATTTAATTCTGTGAAAACTTATTATCAGTCCCAAAATTTAGGACTACTTTACGTTACCAAAATTATTAATTACGATGGGAGCACAAGTGAGTTGCAGATCAAAATAACTAAAACGTATTTTGAATTTATTGGCTAAAATATCTGGGTCGCTAAGCGTTCCGTTCCAAAACTCAAGCTTAATTTTTCGTTCTGTTCGTTTTTGTTCGTTCCGTTTTCAAATGTCTTGAAGGGGTTCACTAAAACTTCACGGGTATTCTGACAGGACACACTATATGTGTCATATCAGAATACAGCTTACAAGCTAATTAACAGTAATTGTACGTAAATTAACATAATATAATTAAACATTTGATATAATACTTGAGAATTCCTAACAAAGATGTTTACGCTAATAAATTAATTGTCTCACGAGCTACTAATGCATGTATTACCTATATATAGTTCGTATTTGTATATAACATGTGTCTATACAAGTTAGAGATTTATGTATATGTTAATCTTAATATAGCTCATAGTAGTTTCATTACTCAAATTTCATCACTCAAATTCCAAGTTATTGACTTCTGTAGGTATTCCGCGTAAAGGCTGGAAAGAACATTATTAAAAATGATGTACACAATTAGAATTTAAAGTTTAATTTTATCTAAAAATAGATATAGTGTAGATATCAACATTACATTCTGGGTCTGGGATTAGAAACGAGCTCCTGTAACTTAACTAAATGAGATGAGAGCTTGAGTTTTCTGTTAAGTTTTTTGAGATGAATGAAAGTGAACGAAGCTGCAATCATTCAGCTTGCGATCATGCCCGTCTCTTTCTGGGATACAAGTACGTGGTCAATAGTGAAACTATACAAATGATTGACAATGATAGTTATTAGAAGAATCGTATTTACACGTTTTTTATAATGTGTATTTCTTATTATTAGTTGCACCGCCATGCCAGGTCCCTTACGACGTAGGTAGGCAAGTAAGTAGGTAAGGTAGCTAAGTAGGTAAGTAAATAGGTAGGTTAGTACTCGTAAGTATGTAGGTAGTACGTGTAGGTAAGTAAATAATATGTAGGAAAATAAGTAGGTACTTAGGTAGATAAGCAAGTAGGTAGGTAGAGAGGTAGGTAAGTAAGTAGTGGCTAGGTAGTTTTGTAGAGAGCAACGAGCGTCAACTACGAGTATCTCTATCACCTTGTGTATCGCCGTTATCATACACAATAGTTTTAGAACGTCTGTTCTATAATTAAGGTCAATATTTTCACCATTCAAATCATGAGCGAACTGTTATTTATGTTTAGTCTTGTACAGTTCCGTGGAACATTGTAAATATGTATGTCAAAAGCGCGTTTGTACTTGTATGTACAGATGTTTCAAAGTCCATGAGCGAGACAGTACTAAGTTTATTATGAACCCTTAACCGGCGTCGTTAATTTTGCATAATCATACGCGTGGTAATTTGAGAACCGCCCGGCCTGACTGAACAATAGATTTTACAAGCTTTTTCGAAGGTTAAACTGAACGAACTTCGGACGCCCAGACCTAAAAGCTGAAATCTAACTTACTAGACTTTTATAGAACTAGACATATGAACGGGACACAAACTTGAATATAGAAAATCAATAAGTTTCAGAGAAGTTTTGAACAAATATTTGTCTTTTTCTTCATAAAAAAGATATCGACAACTATAACAATGCTATCTTATATCGAATATAGGACCTTCAAATGACACGCCGGGGTCGTGGTCCATATCTTTGAAAGTTATTTCGTGTATCCCCAACGAAGTAAATAGATTCTTATTCTAAAATTATTTCAGGGGTTGCGCAAATTTTTTAAACACAATGCATTATTCGAGATGTTGTACAGTTCTCAATTGGATTGATTGACATTTTATCTACAATCTACGAGTATGTATTTTATTTATTCATGTCTCACTGAGCCTTCGACTGAATAAGTAATTTATGTAGATTCTCAGTCAGGTCTAGTATTGCTTGGCCTCTAGACGAGGATGGATTGACCTTACAATTGTTATTTTAAAGGAAGCAAAGGCATTCTTAGCAATACGAGTACTAATCCGGAACCAGGATATGCTTGCTAAGAGTTATGAATATAGAAGAAATACGTAAGATCTGTAAGGATATAGAAGTTTATATTTCAGTGCCTACCTGTCTATCTTGTAAGGGACATGACGTGACAATATAACGGTAATCTTTATTTAACTAACGTAGATACAGGGATAAAATTTGGAAGCGTAGTAGTGAAATTTTAAATTATATTATTAGCGTAAGAGTACTATCATAGGTTACAGATATATTGTTGTGTATGAATGATTCTGGAACATGTAGAATTTAAATATATACGTAACATTACGCTTGTAAACCTCAAAAGGTAGGCAACGAAGCGTAGTACACTTCTACGTTTCAACAGTTATATTATTCGTTCAATCACTGTGTAGGGGGTTGGTCTATAGCCAGATTGAAATGTAAAATACGTAAAATTTAATAATTTCCGGTTGTATGACGTATATAAGATATTGACTGCTTTTGTATACAATAAAGCTAAGCGGTCACCGAGGCGCCACATATCTGTGTAAGTAATTAAGCGATTCGATGTCCCTGGGCGCAGCGGATCGATGTATGAAGCACAATGTGAATTAATTTGCTTTGTGGTTCAAACTACCCTCAATTAACATTGTTTGTTGGTCGAAGGATTTTGTTGTCTGTTGCTAGTGGTCGTGCTAAAGTAATTTTATTTTAGCAAAACTCTGCGATCGCAGGCTTAGCAGTTGAGAATATATATACACAGCACTGGAATACATCGTTAAAAGGATTAGATATACACTGTAATACTGACATTATACAAGGCTGAAGGATGAAAATGAATTCATAAGAGTACAATTTAGTTCAGTGCCAGACATAATGGAATTATTATGGACCCTTTGAAAGTAGCCCGTATGTGTAAACTAATTCATATGTAAATAGTGTTAGCGAGGGCAACTCTCGCCGAGAGGACTCGTCAATTTGTTTAGTACGGCAACCCTGGTTACAATATGGTTATGATTTCTCTGAAAATATTGCCGTATTTGTTTGTTCAATACGTTAGGTAATTTGCGACGTATTTCTTCACAAATAATAATAATTATAAAATTTTGATAGTCCTGAAAAGTGGGAAGCCTTACCTGTTGATACAATGCCGGTCTCGCAGACATCAATAACAGCAGCTGCAACGCGAATTTTATAATTCACTTTTTACTGTTCAATTGACTCATCGGGCGCTTGATAACACTACTAGCGCTCAATGCTAATTTAAAATACTGTGCCAATTGCCGTACACCGGGCACAAACTCGTACGTAACATTACGCCTGTTATCCCCGAAGAGGTAGGTAGAGGAGTTTTACACTCTTACATTTCACCAGTTACTTTTACGTCCTTCTATGGAACAGGCGGTGAGCCTATTGCCATGCACCGGGTACAAATCCAGATTCCGAACCGATTTTTAAAAATCGAATAGTACCCGAATTGAGATTTAAACCCGGGTTCTTTCGATTAGCAGTCGCGGTATCCACCACTCGACCAACGAAGCGATCAAAAATAATATTCCTTATCATTAATCTTCAAAATATCTCAACTCATTAGGAGAAATACCTACATAAAATTACTTAAGGGCCAGCAAACAGGGGTCCCTTTAAAGCTGGTATCGCTCAGATTAATAAAAAAGAAACAGATTGTAAACATTTTACAATAAAAAATTAAGAAACAACAATTCTATAAACTGTACTTATGAGTCTGAGTATCAATCAAGAGCATACCCGTAGTACAAATGGACACACGTCCATAACTACTCATAACTATACATGGATGTAAGGGACGTAATTCTGTTTCGCTCGCAGCGAACGGAGCACTGATCGAAAGCTATTAGTGTCTAAAGATAAGTGGAATCGTTATATCGCCAGTAAATGTCCGATTCAAGGCACAATGTTCAGCGTAATGTAGTAAGCAGTCGTCCGGCTTAACGTCTAAGCCTCACTGCTTTCACTGTCAACGACCGAATCACATTTATCTCCTGGATGGCAGATGTCCAGTAATATTATAAGCCCGCCAGACCCGCTTGTTGGTGCTGTGGTTAAAGATACTGACCGCTCAGCCGAGGGTGTCATTTCCACGCGGGGTAAATATTTGTGCGTTCACTGCCACTATTTGTTCTACGTCTGAATATTTAATTGTCTATACATTTGCATGTTTTGCTATGTATCTACATGATCATCAGTCTGGCTATTACAGTACAGTTTTTATTTACTTCAGGTGGCCGTACGAAAAAATTCAGTAGCAATGGAAACTTATTTGATTAAATATGATGTTTACCCTCATTAAGTGTATGTCTACCTATATTAAGTGTAAGTCTTCGTGAAATTGATGATTTATATTTCAAGTTAATTCGTTTGGATATTCGAGCCAATTTTTTTATTGTTACAGTGTTAGACACGCTTCAAACCACCCCGGGAAATCTAACTTAAGAGAAGTCCAATAATACTCGAGCCGGGATTCGAACTCAGGGCGTCTCGATCAGCAATCGCGCCTCTAACCTTTGGACCGATGAGTTTAATGGCCTGTTAATTTCTGGAATGTTCTTAATCATGTAAATCATTCTTTAATGTTACTACTTCGTCATCATCTTTAACATTACCGCTTTCTTTATTGTATTTGATCGTTCACAAGTTACCTACATGATCACTTTGTACTAAACAGTTGTAATTGTTCTTGCGTTTCTGTATATTTTCTTGCTCAAAAAAACTAACGTTCCTCCTAAAGCGGCGTTCTATTCGAATTTCCTTAATGTTAACGTAGGTATTATATAATTAAGAAATCAAACTCCTCTCGCTACTTCCGGCAAGGTTCGGACAAGGTCGTAGTGCCAGCCGGTCGGTATTCGCGTGTTACATAATTACAACCCATTATGGGTTAATTGAATGAACGAAGATGAATAAACATTTCCAATTTCGTACCGAACACCTTTAAAATAATCTTCATTAAAATGAATTGTAGCGTCATTGTTAATATGCTGGGACTCTTTTTAGACAGTATTTCATATTTTTCGTGATTACCTCGTTAGTCATTTTGGTTGCACGACTGCCGATCGGAAGGTCCCGGGTTCAATTGAATGAACTGAACCCAGAACGA
The DNA here is from genome assembly GCA_018244755.1 of Jemadia pseudognetus. Lineage (NCBI taxonomy): Eukaryota > Metazoa > Arthropoda > Insecta > Lepidoptera > Hesperiidae > Jemadia > Jemadia pseudognetus. The sequence goes on from DWTO01001032.1 coordinate 8,223, forward strand.
TGAATTTGAAAGAAGCGCCGCAGGTGATAGAGATGATAGAAGTGATAGAGAGAGATAAGGATAGAGATGTTTGGCATTTGCTACTCTCTGTCTACCCTATAAAGAAACCCGGTGTTATTATATGTTCACGCTTGAATTCCCGAATGGGTAGGCAGAGGACTGTGGTACACATCCACGATTCACCTGTGAAATTATACGTCCCACCATGGTATATTGGGTGAGAGTAGTGCCATATACCGAGCACAAATCCAGACTTGAGTTACTACTAGAAATTCTAGAACACCTAGGTTAATTATAGATACATGACATGATACTATAACTATCTCTATATATGTTTAGGGCGATTCTATTTTCTTAAGGGGAAACTTACATCGCCATGGTATCCTCTGGCGTAAGTTATAGATAACAAATAACTGCAGCTTGTTAGAGAGAGTTACACTAGGCGTGCACAACGCGAGAGGGAAGTCATCACTTCCCTCGTTATTGTAAAGTATGCGACCTCTCAAGTTGTTAGTCGATGCCACTATATCGATGCCACCCCTCTCCACTCGAGTGGTCTAGTCTCCGCTTACCTTGTACGCTTCTCTTATACGAGGTTTATTACGAGTAATTTCGTACCAATGATTTAGAGATACATTGTTAATTATTAAAAATATGAATTGTTCAGAAAGAAACGCTAACAAGAACTAAGTCAGTCAGCATAATTATGGTCTTAAAAAACGTGATGTCACGCATGTAATCCTTAAAGACGTAGGCAGGGGTATATAATAGATCCCCATGTCCTACTGTGGAATGGGGGTGAGCCTATTGTCGTTATAGTCTTCAATTCAAGTTTCAGTGTATTTCAGTAATGTTAGATAATAATAGCGTTGGAGTGCACTCCGTAGTTATCAATCGTTACTGAAAACTCTCTTGAATGCGGGGGGTGGTTCTAGTTGAACGTGGAATATGATTAGGTTGTAAATTAATATGTAGGTACATAATTCAAAACTCAGTATCATTGTAAATTTTGTTTAGTTATTATTATTATATTACGATCGAAATACAGTTACATTGAACAACGTCAATTCGGTTTCCCAATATCTGCATCTCTGAATGTCGGACATTCCCGAATGCCACGAGTATTGACCAATAAACAATGTATTGCTTGCGTTTCCGAATTTAGTTTATGTTACTCCTAACAAGAGTTATATATACATACATATACATCTTCATGCCAGGTCTAACCATGGGGTAGGCAGAAAGCACTGAGTGCCAAATATCTCTATTATTTCCGACCTGCCGCGCTTCTTCCACATTTAACACTCTCTTCATACATGACTTCTCACCCCAGACTTCAAACCCAGGACCTCTCGATCGGCAGTCGCGCTTCCAATCAACAGGAATAACGAGGTAACAATATAAAAAATACTTTGGAAAGATGACAATAGTAGAGCTATTGTAAGCGTTGTGATTCCATGAAGACAGTTTTATACAGAAGGATTTTTTTTACTTCGGAATAATCTGTAAGTAAATATTTTAAATTGCAGATATTTAGAAATTATCTAATAATTTAAAAAAGCGTAATATCACACCATTATCCCCGGTGAGGTAGGCAGAGTAATCTAATATTAACCTAATAATTGAAATATAATTTAACAATGCAGTTTCAACTTGCGTGTGACTAGATAGAACTGCTTGTTACTGCCGGACTTCTTTATGTAATCGTTCAAAAGCAATGGTAGTTAGTCATTCCGCGTTGCTCACTGCATCACCACTGCATATATTTTTTTCGATAATAACCGTCATTTTGATCTTACATTACGTTATGCCGAAAAAATGTTTATTTCTATTAAAAAATCGACGGTAATAGTTCAGATTTAGACAATCATCCATTTAATAAAACATTGGCCTAAGACAACATCTTTGTGGTCTCATAATTTCATCAAGGTCTGCTTATGTTCTTTTCTTGACAAAAAACACATATTTGAATGGGTTCCAGCTTCAATGTTCATTGTAGTATTTGGGAAATATACGTAATTTTGTGAACTATCATTTATATTTGCTTATTTTAAACACTAGACAACTAGAACGCATCCGACCGCAGAAGTTTGTAGAGGAAATGGAAACGTTGCGGTGAGCCGAGGTCGTGTCTATGAAGTAAGTTTTTCTGTTGTGGTTTCCAAGTTAGCATTAAGTTGTATGAAGCAACAAAATTGGAGCTTAGGTCTTTTAAATTTGAATATCAAACGACGCGGCGCGCTCTGACCAATTTCTTCTTAGTTTTTATGAACTGCTGAGTGAGCGTTCCTAATTTTAAAATGTTAGTAAGAGGTCTTCTATCACGAAGACAAAACTGTCGAGGATGTCGCCACGGGACGACCTATTTTCTCACAAGGGTCGGTTATTCGGGTTACGAGAATGTTCTCTTTACCTAGCAATCTCCGAAGATCAACTGCCTTACCGTGACATTACTTCGATTTGTAATGTAATTAAACGGTTTTAGTGCTTTTCGTAGTCATTCGACGACCTTTATGTTTGTTTGCATTACCTTTTCAATGGTCGGAGGCCATCAACCTTTACTTTCAGCTCTTGCCATAGAAGATGACCCTCAGAATGACGATATGTAGAGGTGCAAAGCAATTAATTGCATGAATACTTTGGTCACCAATAGGTTATATGGGTCGGTAATTTTCTTGTCAACACCGACCGAAGGATAACTCCGGCGGTAGCCGTCAAGCAGACTGAGTGAATCATTTGTGAGACCACGCACAACGTGCATATCAATGGTTACGTACGAAAATTATTTCATTATGTAAACAATTTTATAAAGATGAATTTTGTCTGTTTCAAGATGACACTCAGACGCGTAGAATAGGAGAAAAGGTATAAGTAAAATAAATCAACACTGCTCGAATATGGCTATAATACCATACGAAAAAATAATTACAAATATTGACTGTTCTGAAACATTGTAAATTATTTTTTAGCAAAAAAAAAAGTTATTAGTATTTTTAAGCAATTTCTTTTAAATGATACACGGGTGGAACAGCGGGGCATAGCTAATTCGTCAATAATGGCGAAAATTTTGTTTCATTTATTATTCTTTCTGGAACACAAGAACCAGTGTTAGGTCAGAGTTTGTAATGCATCTACTCATATAAGTAAATACAGATATTTATTTTAACTGGTTTTCTTATAGTAACGTCACATCCCAAAACTATTTACGGTGACGGTAAGTCCACTGATTCCACTTTGTACTTGAACTCGGAGTTTCAATAGTTTAGTGAATGCAGTAAACAATTTACCACCCAAAGCGCCCGCTGGTTTGCTAGGAGGTTCATTCGGCTTAAACAAAATTTCCCTTTGAATACTAAGTTGTGGCTATATTGTAACTATTTGAAGACCAAGCAAGTTCCATTCATCTTAACACTTGAACATTTGCCGACAATTTTCGATGTTATTGAACCCTTCTGTTTTGATTCATCTGTGAACAAATCGATCTTTTCCTTTCGTCACAATCCTTTATCAAGGTATTAACTCTATGCTCTTGGTACAGAAATAATGACGTTAATATTAAAAGGGTGCTTCAACCCCTCCGTACAGGGCTCCACTTGGTCCAAGTCAGTATAAGATCATCTCGATGATAAAGTTCTACATTATTTATACTTTCATTTTTATTTATTTATCTATTCTTTGTAGTTTGTGACAAATGACGGACCTAATACCAACTGACAATTTGTAGCAGTAAAACCCAGGTGATGATGAAAAGTTGGGGATGGCTTCTAATTATCTTAATTTTAAAAATAAAGAAAAGGTCAAAATATAATGTTATATATAACGCGATATTTATTTTATGATAGGCTAGCATTTGACCGCAATCCTGCCTAATGGACAACGCAGATGCGTTCTTAGTTGGAACACGCATGCCTAGAAAAATCCTTTTTGACCATTTACAGAACCACTTACAAAACTTTTTAATTAATATTACGCTGACGCAGCGAAGTGATTTGAGCATGACTGCTAAAGTCAAGCGGCTTTATAGTAATACTTAGTAAAACAAAGACGATACGAAAGACTACTCTTCCAGTAGACCAGTAGAGACCTACTGGTGCAAAGTTCATTCATAGAAGCGGTGCTGTTTAACCTACTTATACTGTTCAAACATCTTCCATTTCAGAAAGCATCACATATGTACATACATACATTATGTCGATGATTGCTATATGCTGTACTGAATCTGGTTTCTCATATATCGTGTCTATAACTAGTGAACATGTTACAAGTTTTATTATCTGCAATCACGCTTCCAACTATTTGACTAAAGAAGCATTTTTATAATAATTATTTGATATTAAAATCAATTCTGACTACAGATCACTGAATATTATTTAATGAAAGTTATTCCCCAGACTTACTTTCATTTAATGAAATTAGTGGAGACGTGTTCAGATAAATGATGCTATAGTTTTTCCTCGTTGCCGCCAATTAGGTGACGCGAACCACTCACATCATAATAGTAAATGGTTATACCTATTACTGATGAGGTTTTATTTCACTGCGACATTTTGCCAGGGATCGGTGATGTTGATGCGGAGCTTGGGGTTCGTGGGTTCGATTCCCACTCTGGACAAATAGGTATTTGTATGACCAGTACAAGTATTTTATACAAAAAAGGATCTATATATAAGTGTAATTTGTCAGTCGTCCGGTTGCCGTAATACTCTTCCCTACTTTGGATCAAATGACCATGAATGGGGATGTAGTAAAATATTTATTTACATATAATCTGGTGATAATCATCTGTTTCATATATTCAAAACTATGTAATTGAATATGATATTAACTTTTAAATAGTATATTTATTGTATACAATAAATGACAATTATACCTAAATATCATATAAGAGATGTACAAACAGACGGATGATCGAATAACGCACTGGCCGATGAGCAAACATGTTCGAATTAAGTGGTTGATAATACAATAAAAGTATTTCGCGGCGAGACTTGTCGCTGGAATTGAGGCAATATTTTACTTTGTTTGTTTTGCTTGTATTTTCTGAACTTCTTTTGTTTTGTCTCGGTCAATAGGGACAGTGGAAGAGACTAATCAAAAATCGAACGATCGAACGAACATTCATATTTGTTCTGATTCGATATATTTTCTTGCCTTCGTCTGTTGGAATTTATTAACATGACATAATTGATCAGAAGATTAATTTTTCGGCGTTAAAATGTTCGTTCGACTTTAGTTGAAACTACATGAAGATTTAATCTTCTTCGTTAATTGTATAGTATGTTTCAAACCAAACGAAAGAAGTTGAAAGAAATGAAGTGAAAGAAGAATAAAATAATATTTTTTGTTAGAGAATTATTATTTACCATGTACCTACCTATATATTTAAATTGGAAAATAACTTTGTAATCTCGCAGTGATTTTACTTGAACACAGGGCTTATTTGGAAAACTCTTCACTTCATTAATTTATTGACAATTGAACTTTGTTTCACATAGGTACTTATTTTGCATGTGTAAGTGAAAGAAGTACCTCAGATCCATAAAGGCACGCCATACGGCATACGGCATACGCCATACGGCACTCGGTGCCTGCCTATCTTTTATATTTGGGATCTTTAGCGGAAGGCACCGGCGCCCTCCTAGCGCGACTACCCTACACCCGGGGGAACCTTATCTCCCACGCTCTTTGGTAGCTTCGAGATCGCTAACTCAACGGTTCTAGCTCCCAGTTTCGCCGCTTGCAACCCCAGAAGCCTGCTTTTACGCCCTTACGACAGTCAGGAGACACCGTAATCGTAGTCTGGTCTCGAGATACAGGAACCGTTGAACCTAAAGACCTGACCTGGGGGCATAAGAATAATAATAATGAGAGTACCAACTTTCCTATCATAGAATCTTCATTGATACATGTTGATGTACTACGAATTCAATGGTCTTCATTTGGAAAATCGAGTTAGTTTGATGTAATCTCCCCCGCTCTGAGTGTACGGTTCTCACTTCGATTGTTCAAACAGCGAGTAACTTGTTTAATCGCTCGTCGTTCTAACTGCACGAGCGGACAGGTTCCGAGCTAATCCGATCCCCCTGTCACTTGTCACGAGTTCAAGAACCTTAGCCAGCTGAGTCGTATAGTAATATATAATCAAGTACGTACATATACATATATTATACAGAAATTAGATGAAATTAAATGGTTGATACTAATTTAAGAACTACGAGAAATACGTGAGATTTGTTAGGATAGGGATATTTAACACTTGGTGTTCTCTATCTAGTCCGCAAAGGATCTGGTGAGACAATATTATAACAATAAAACTGATACAAATTATTGTACACACGCTATTATTAAAAAAATATGTTCTCAGTATTTCATAATGCTAAATGTTTTTAATATACTCGTACAATATGAATAATAAAGGAAGGAACATATAAATAACATTCTAATATTTTATGTAAGTGAAAAACATATTCATTATTCTTTGAAAAGTAATTTAAAATTCCCATTTTAATAAGGAACGTAAAAGGCATAATATTAATAATATTATGTTAGACATTACTGTAAGTTGCACGAACAATGCCCACACAATGACATACAACATAATAAAATATTAAAACTCATTTCTGTAAAGCACTTCGCGGGACCCGCACCGAGTTACTTTATCCGCGGGAACGCGAGAGATTCATTTCTGATGAACACTTAGAATATAAAAATGAATAGAAAGCATCAAGAAATTTATGTGGAAGATCTTATCTATTACACAAAAGTCCGTGGCTCGTGAATAAACTATAAAACTATGTGAGATCTTCTTTACTTATCTCTTACGTGAAATACAGGAGTAATGATACGTTATAAAATTATGGTAGGTTTTTTAATGATGAAAACATACTAGAACAAAGAATTTGGTTTGAAAGTGAGACTTCTGTTCAGAACTTGATTGCGATATGGTTTTTGTTAGAGAAAGAACATTTTGTGTGAAAGAGAGTATCGGTGTAAAAATGAGAAAGAGCGTGCTTCGATAGTTCGGACCTTTTAAGAGAATGGCTAATGGCGAAACAGAAATACAATGCGAATATTGACGGACGTACATGCCGAGGGAGTCCAAGACTCACCTATCTAGATCAAATAAATAAGGTCTCATCTAATATGGGCGGTAGAAGTCCCCGAAACCGGCGTGCGTGTATAAAGAGAGTGATGAATGTGGAAGAGGCACGACAGGTGTGCAAGAATAGAGATATTTGGCACTCTCAGCCTACCCCGCAAGTTACCTGGCGTGAGATATGTACAACATTTTGTTTTAACAGTATATGGTAGATAGATGCCTTAATAAGATGGGGTTAGGTCTTAATTTGATATATTGTAACATATCGGTTATATTGTTGTCAAAAGGAAATCCAGCTTCCTTTTTAATGGGATGCAGCTGATACATTAGGAGACTGGCTGATCGTCGTATAATGCACTCTACACAAGCATAACTAAATGTTCTGGTTGTTAACTGCTATTACAGCCGATGCTATGCTCTGCAATTCGTACTATTAGAAATTCTGTGGTCACTCCGTGCTCACCCGGCACTTAGTTGCTTTCGAGCTGTCCTAATTTCGCCAAGATGAACGTCCGGGAAGTCTTCAGTGCAGTGGCGCGTTAATCTGATCCATCAGTCATCATGGCTTGGGCTTGTAAGTATACAAACAGCGGGTCATAGAAAGCCGTTGAATAATTGCAACACAATTGAGAAGAAAAAAACTATCGTATTTTTTCTTTCTGACTTTAGTTGAGCCATAATTGTCAATTGTGAGAGTGTGCCAAGACGGCTTACTTTATGCAGACCGTCGTATGACAAGTATTCTGTCTGTATATTGTTATCTTCTTAGCAGGTATGAATATTGTAATTGGTTTAGTAATGAGCTGCAAGCCTCTGTACGGCTATCCGTTAATGAGTAATTAGTGGGGTTTAAGGAACTAATGAAAAATTCAAAGGCGGGTTCTGGTCTCCTGTTCGTTCGGTGTTAAATGTCTTTCTACTGCGGGATATCACGACTCCCCAGGGCTTAAAAATGATGATAAGCGGGCACATTGATGAATGTAAAAGACGCACCTGAAATGTGTAAGGATATTTGGTTTTTGGTACTAGATGTCTGTCTACCCGTACGTGACATAAAAATAACTGATAATTTAAACCTCGGCTGCCTTCTTGGTATAATAGTTGCAAGCGCAATTGCTGAGCTAGAGGTTCTGATGCCAAGCTCCGAGAGGAGTTCAGTATTATTAGCTAGGAGTTTGGTTTTATGCTCGGCGTATGAAAATAAAAATTGTTTCTCTTTATTTCATGGGACGCATGAAATAAAGAGAAATGAAAAGTAGCTGATGAAAAGTGGCAGCAGTATATTACTCTGTCTAACCCGTCGCGGAAATAGAGGCGTAATGTCATGAAAAACTTCTCTGTTCTATAAAAATTGTAGTCAAACGTGAAATTAAGCAAGGTATTTACTATTGTACAAATTGAGAAAATCCACAATCGAATAAAAACCCAACTGTTTGTTCGGACGGTCCTTTTTATCGGACTTCTTTTCGAAAACAAACGAACGTCGGTTTGACACAGAAAAACAATGAAAATCTCAGTTAAACAAGAGAAACAAAAGGTAGAAAAATATTACCTTAACCTAAATTGGTTTCTATGTACATTAATGATTTTTTGTATAATATGTACGATTTGCTTTGACATTTTCGCTGTTTTCCACGTAATCGACAGGAAAGCAAAACATTTCATCGTATATAAAACAAGAAAAGAAGTTGATTGAAATGTTAAAATGTGAAGTGTGTAGATTGCAATTATGAAAGTGACTTATGGACGTGTAGTTTTTTGGATAGCATTAATAGTTTACATAGATATCACGGATGGAAAAGGCGAGAAGAATTAAAAACTTAATTAATTAAAAGCTAAACAGAGCCAGTGCACTCCCACGTTTCATCAGTTACGTTTACGTGCCACAATGGGATAGGTGGTATTCTTTTTCCCACAACTCAACCACACTATAATAGACTCTGAGGCACAACTTGAAATTCTAAGTTAGAAAACTCCGATAGTATCTGGCCCAGGATTTGAACCCAGAACCAGCATAGGCAGTCAAATAAAGAGAACGCAGAGACTTGAATAAATAGAGAAAATTATGGCAACGTAAATTACACATGTTAACAGAGTCGTTTGTAACTCATAAGAGTTTACAAAGTTGAAGTTTGTTACGATACAACCTGCAGTCTACTACACGTTTAATATCAGTTATGAACTTCATCGAGTATGTTCTGTTTTACTTATGTCGGTTAAGGATATGAAACTGGCACGAGTTGTATTGTTACGAGGTTCGATTTTATTTGCCGAACAAGAAACTTAACTATCCATAGTTAATACTAGTGTCCGACCGAAACTGGTTTTTCAGCCGAAACCGAAACCGTAACCGAACTTTCGGCCTCACCCTCAG
>DWTO01001033.1:0-17694 GCA_018244755.1 Jemadia pseudognetus
TTTATTCAAAATTGGCTCATAACAAACACTTTTTGCACGTCAAATGAAACTACCACCGCTTCGGAAAAGCTTCGCTAATGTACTTTAAGGTATATCGGTTTTAGATCAACATAGCACATACAATAATGAAATTATTAGTCTCATTCGTTCCATTCCTAATACTAATTACATTCGGCGATCTATACTGTTATGTATGGAGAGTAACAGACCCGTCAGCATTATATACGTACAATTTGTCTCTCTTTTCCATAAGGGCGAGCAGAAGTGAAAATTTTTCGTCAATGTTAAGATGCTTTTCGCCATGCAGAGTTAATTTCATTCAAACACGCCAGAAAGCTAAGTAAACTCTGAACGTTGCTTGAGATTTGCGATCGAACACCAATTAGAACGTGTACGAAACGGCCCTTAGCAATTAAGTCCAACTGGGTGCTGGGTCAACTATCGCTGGCTACCAGCGCGCTAATCTAACTTGCCCTACTAAGATCGATTAGTACATTTGCATGCACCTGACGTTAAGACTAAGTGGTCGGTGCCGCACGGCTCCTAAAAGATACACTAACTGTACATATAAAGCAATAACTACACTAAAATTGTTAATAATTTCTAACAACGCAATAGGCGCTGAATGCCATTTGAGGCTGCTAGAAGCAAAGTGGCCTAACTGCATTTTAGCAACTTGTGGCCAATTTGCATTTTAGAAATGTTAATATACAATACCAGAGCGGTCTATAACTGTTCAGTTTAAGGCCGCTCTGGTATTGTAGATTAACATTTTTAAAATTACGAAAATGCAAAAAGGCCACAGGTCGCTAAAATGCAGTTAGGCCACTCTGATTCTAGCAGCCTTATATATTATCTTCGATACACTGAGCGCTTGTGAGAAAAGATATATCACTGTAGATACATTTTGTGGGGAAGTTCTTTTAAGGGCGTGTATGTGTAGAAAGAGTAAGCAATATAAAAACATGTCTCGTAAGGATAATTATTTTTGGCGCTCGGTGCTCACTGCCTACCTCATAAGAAACCTGGCATCCCGATATGATATTAACCATAACCAGGACAGATCAGGGCAACGAAAAGATGAAATTATATTTTTCTTTTATTTTTCTTTCTTTATACACTGCCATGTTTCACCAGTTACGTTTACGTCCCACTGTGGAATAGGTAACACTTGGGAGTATACTCCTAGATAGGGAAGTACTCCTCTGCCTAACTCTTCTGGATTACAGGCGTGATATTACTTATTTTCTTCCGTTATTTGAATACAATGCGCATAACCTTTAATTATACCTGGAATGAAATAAATTAAGCGGAACATTCCCTCTGAAAATAGTGAAATGAAACGCTTTCACAAATTTAATAGGCCAAGAAAAATATTCTAAAGATATTTCAAACGAAACCTATTCGTTATGGCTTTTAGAAACGAAGTTAGGACGTTGATGTAAGCACTAAGTCACGAGCTAACTCGCAATCGGTTTAGAAACCCAATTTCAGTTCAATTTCACTTCCAAAAGTTCACTTTGAGAAAATATAACAGACGAGATACAAAGCCTGGCTTTGGACTTTCCCAAAGCGGAATTGTTATACCCGGCCTCAAGTTTGATGGGGAATATTTGTATCGAATCCGACGATTTATAGTTTAGCCTCAATATTTGATCTCTTAAAAATCTCTTTACGAAACTGCTTGTATTTTATTACAATTATCTCAGTTTTATAATAATAATTTATACTCACGTCACCGAGGTTAACAAAATCGACATAGTAATTGGTCCCTAGGAACTAAGAATTCTATACACACAAGTCTACAACCCTCAAAAATCTATGTATGTAAGGAAATATATATATACACTAAGATTATTTTTCGTCTTCCTACTTTATAACGTTTTTTATAAAATTACTGTCTGCAAAGTATTACTTAACAGAGATTTATTTCTAATAAATATTATTGGAATTCATTTCGTACCTATCGATTGTTAAAATTGTTTTTTTTTAATCTCCGTATTCCTAATACTCCAAGGATTATTATTCTGAGGATTATTATATTAGATATTACTAGTTTAATAATGCAATATTTTATAATCATTAGCAAATAATATTCCCCGTCGATAACTTCCTACGTCAGTTTTGCCAATTTTCGCAAACGCTTACATCACTAGGTGTCTATTGCCTGTTAAGAACAGAACGCACAAGCCATAACTACAAACCGTGACTGATAACTGAAGATAAATGTTCAGTCAACAGTTTTGTACATAAACAACTTGTTATAAGATATTTTAATGAACTTTAAGGGATTGTTAGCATCGTTATAATGCCACATAAATAAAAAAATTAAAACGCAATTATTGAAATAAATACATAATTATCTATAGCACTTATCTCACAAATTATCGCAAACGGTTTGTACATATGTATTTGAAACACAATCTAATTTCTATTCGTGTGACAATTAATCACGTGTTGATAGCCGAAAATAAATATAATTTTTGTCACTCTATAGTGATAAAAAGTTGTGTAGTCAAATTCGACATTAAAGTATTGCTACCGAATCGAGATGGTATTTTCCGAAATATTATAGGCAAAATAAATTTTATACCCCCCCACCTCCAGTATCCGAAGCAAATGTTATTACAATCATTGGTAGGTACGTATGAAAATTGTATACGAATCAATTTAAATGATCCTTGTCTAATACTGATGCTTGTTGAACGTTCGAAACGCTTCATGCATTCGGAGCTTTAGACCAACATTGAATAGTGGCTTTCAGTTGGATTGATTAATCCTCGCTTAAACGTCAACGTCCCTGGCGCTTTCGTCGCAGACAGCAAACATTTTCAAGTAAAAACTGAAATGAAAGTTCCAATCACTTAAGTCCACTCAAATATTAGCTAATAACAGTTCTAATTCTTTAAAACCGAATTCACTTTTCTGTATTAGACTTCTCTATTAAATACTTGTTTAGAGAATGTGTTATTCATTACGTCTTTGTTTTAAATGTTATGTAACATCACACCTGTAATCCTCGAAGAGGTGGGTAGTGTGTATGTAATCAGCAATGAATAGTTGTTAGAAGGCACACAAATACAAAAAATAAATTCAGTATAATTGCGACCACAGTGAGTTTGGTACAAAAAACAATAGTTTTTTTGTTTAAATTTTTGGTTACAATTTCAAATATAACAAGTTGTAACGAATCTTTACTGGAAAGATCTAGACTTTTAATTGGCTGTAACTGTGGCTCGTAACTGTACTCATCTTCTTTTCTGTCGTTGGTTTGAAAGTATTCTAAATACCTCACAAACGTGTAATATTCCTAGTGAGAAGATAACGTCCAAGTGCTGCCATCTATCGCGATACTCATATCAGAGATACTTTCACAAAACAAGTCACGTAGTAAATGAGAATATTCGGGCAAGCCTCCGACTTATTTATCATTCTCCTCAGAGCTACACCCCATGAATTTTATACAAGATTGAACGATTTACTGAGTAAAATTGATGAAACATCTATTGAGTGATGTCAGCGCTTGAGTGAACAATGTTAGGAAGTAACGTCGAGTTTCTGGCGTATTCACCTGACCTCGCCGTGAATGGGAAAGTTTGAAGTTTCACGGAAATGGATGGATCTCGCAGGATACAGATGATTTCGACCAAGAACCATACAGCGGAAAATATATATGAAAAATGGTACAAACTAGCCAAGTGTTAAGAAATATTTTTAATCAAATACCTCTTCCTAAATGCATAATTTCATTATACACATTTTAAGTAGCCAGCTAATAATACTGAGTGTAGCACAAACTAAACCATCAACACCATAAATTGGCAAACGCCATATGAAAAATCCTATCTATTCCTTAAGTTAATAGTATTTCAATATATAAGAAAATCCTTTGTAAGGAGAACACAAAAGACGAACCGGATCAGACCCTCGCAAGATCCCGTTTTATCAGCACCGCGCCGCTAGCACTTGAGAGGTGTCCGGATCATACACGGATCGGGATTACTAAGCCGCACACGTGCGAAAAATTGCCCAGCTAAGTCACCCGTGTAATGAAACTGACAATACTACGTTAGGGTCAAGAAGTAAACTTAAAAATATTTACTATAATACCCGACTATTGGTATCACTAAAGTATAATCAATTCTATATATAGGTACAGAAATCTGTATGTTCAAAATATAAATTCATGTTATTGAAAATTTTAAAAATAATCTCATGTTATTCATACATTTTACAGGAACTTTAATAATCTGTTCTTTTGACAAAATATATGTATATATTTTTTACAGTTTATTCCATAAACGAACATTGTATATAATAAAGGCCAAACTCAAAAAAAATAACAAACTTATCATTAAAACTTGCTCGGAATTCTGAAATCCTGTGCATGACCATCGTGCCAAACGGTAAATAGCCATCATTAAATACAAAACACATCAACAGTCATTAATGATCATGACGTTAACCCGAAACCGTTTCAATTATATCATTACAAAAGTCCAAAGGGTAACCAGGAGAGTAATAAGACAAATGTGTCCATGGAGATGTTTATCCATGCAAAGTAAAGTCTTGAGCATTTTGCTATTATAAGACTACTTTAAAATCATCACCAATGATAATATTATTACATTAACCAAAGGATTAAATTAGCTCACACTATTACAGTTAGCATCGACTTGTGTACGCTATAGATTATCAACAACATTAATCCCGTTATTAATCTATTGTTTGACATAGGTCTCCTCTCGGAGTGAATGGGGTCAAGGCCATCGTCTGGGTCAAATTATTTCACAAACTTCGTCAAATCTTTCCTAGACTTTTAATAAGAAACAACCTATGATTGTTAAAGGTGTTTGTTATAATTAATTTTATGTAAGTTCTTTCTGCTCGTTAAAACTGAGAGTTCGGGTGTTAAAACTAAAGTAGTCGAGTTATTTTAAAGATCGTCCTTTACCTGTCAAGTAACTCAGATAAATATAAAATTGAAGGATGCGCGCGCCGTCAGCGCCGCGAGCTGAGCAATTACTAACAATTTTAATTGAACTCATCGACCATCGACAAGTTGGATATGTAAAGTGTGACTTAAAGCAGTTGTCAGCACAAAATATGCGGCCGCCGCGATGTATTTTAATTGGTTAAGTAATACAATTTTTTGTTTTTAATCTAATTTCAATTTTGCATTACGTTGCACAAATACAATTTGAAATTATTTTTACAAGCTAGCTAGACAATAGAAATCTATACACTTTTATTTACCAGCAAATTTATTTCATTTCACACCATACAGCTTAGCTTTGACAAATACTTTTATAACACATCGAATATGCGAATGATCTGGTGACCAATAAATATTGAAAACTATACATTTGTATTTGTGTTCGACGCATTTTGTCTCTGTTACCAGAGCCACATACATTGTTACCCTTACACACCAAATCCAATGTGCTAGAACCTATTCCTATTTTTGTCTTTTATCAAACAGGCAACTAGACAGAGTAAAACTCGAGTTTTTGGTATAGGTAAAAAAAGGTAATTAATACCAGTACATAAAGCAAAGTACATAAGCCACAGACCTCGGAAACTCTAATGCTTTAGATCCTGCCTTGACCTCCTTTAACCTCAGTTTTATGTAAGAATTCAATGCAAAGGGAACGTTTTACGAGGATTTTACGAGTTTTCTCTTTGGGCTAAATTCGCACCACAGCCATAAGACTTCGATTAGCGTTTGCTATTGTAATCAAGAAGTTCGAAAGCTCACATTAAAATTCGGAAGCACGGTATAAACTGAGCTATTGTTAACATTTTTAGAGTTTCTGGGGCATTTAAAAGTTTCCTACTAGAAAGGTTTCCTACTTCACCAAACCGCTACAATTGCATTATTGACACTTTTAGGTCTATAAGTGTAGGCAATTGGCATTTTGTGCTATCTGCGCTATAGGTAAAGGAGTTGGCGTGATAATACTATAGTAATAGTTGCAGTTTTATTGATTATAACACCTTACATGTAATTCTCAAAACGGTAGGCAGTGAAGTGTAGTATCACGTTTCACCAGCTACATTTACCTCTTACAATGGAATACTTGGTGAGGTGCCAACAGGTGCCATTCACCAGGCACACATACAGACTCTGAGTCCTTACTAGAAATTTAAACTAGAATTTATATTTAGATAAATCCAATAGAACTTGATCCAGAATTCGAACCCAGGATCTTTCTATCAGCAGCCGCACACGTAGTCACTTGACCGACGAGGCATTCAAATAATTTCATTACATACATACAAGTAAAACAACAGGTGAGTGTCATTTGGAATTTAATGAATTGTAATTATTTTGTAAATGCAAAATTAATATTGACCACAAGTAATGCTCTTTTAATTAACAAAAATCATTATTTTAAAATGTACTTAATGATATATGGATAATTTTGCAATTAATTTTAATCCTATTTATGATTAAACAGGAGGTTGTTCCGATACAGATTTAAAATGATCCGACAGTAAATAATGCAAATTATAAATATTCATGATTGATTTATTACTTAAAACAAATAATGAAAGTTATATTGGCATTGTAGTAACAAAATGTACTGTATTTCTTATAAGAACAATTTAAAAGAAATACTTGTGGGCACATTACATTATTTTTTACTTATTATTAAAAACCAACGACGTTGTCACTTGTCCAAGTGGCAGTCATTCGTAAAATGCTCTCCACAGATCATTATTCACGTCTTATCTTTATTATCCTCTCTGTAAAAGAACTTTAATTGGTGCCACATGTTTAAAACGTATGGCATCATCTCCGTCGACAACTGTGCCCGCGCACATTTGGTCCCGAAATGTTTGTGTCACCACGTCATAATATACATCTAC
The DNA here is from genome assembly GCA_018244755.1 of Jemadia pseudognetus. Taxonomy (NCBI): domain Eukaryota; kingdom Metazoa; phylum Arthropoda; class Insecta; order Lepidoptera; family Hesperiidae; genus Jemadia; species Jemadia pseudognetus. Next base: position 6,874 of record DWTO01001033.1, read on the forward strand.
ACGAATTGAAAACTATCACAGATCCATATGTAACATTATACCTGTTAAAAACTCTTATATAAATCTAATATACAGTTACGCATTATTATACATCCATAACGAAAATTAGAATCGAACCCGAAACTACTGAAATACATCGGTGGCAACAAACGTGTTGTTTCCGCTTTGTATTTCAGTACATTGTTCCCGAAAAAGAAGTGTAGTTAATTTTTTATCACCCCAAATTTATAGCCAAAGTAAAGGAAGTTCGAAGTGTAAAGGAAATTGAAATAAATCTACCACAGATGTTCCAGTCATTCACAGCCCATAAAAAAGTACACCGTGGAAAGGGTTATAAAAATTTAATACCGCGCACGAAAATAGATATCGTTACACCATGTCTAATTAATGGTACGTGTCCCAATTCAAAAATGTACATTTTCATCTCTGTACATAATAAATCGCCTGCAATAATTCAAATATACTAAATCAACGACAGTAAATTTACAAGGTCTCCAAATGTAATTTGAACTTAAGTATTATGATCTAAAACCGTAACATAATTGCGTATTAGGTACGCAAGTAATGATAAGTGGAGGTTTCGCACTGTCTGTTGAATACTAACTTCAGAGTTTTTTGAAATAATCATTTCAATCCTCGACCACTCTTAAATCATCAGAATCATATGCCAAATAAGCCATCATATCACATCACATCATATCACATCGAATCACATGATACCACTGGCCGTGCCACGTTAGAAAGCGTAGTAGGTACCTAAGGCAAAAACCAAAAAAAAAAGTAAATATGTATTGTGTAGTTAGTATGATCCTACGATACACAATGCGTACGTCTAATGGTACCGAGGGAGGCCCGACTCACCTATTTTAATAAAATACGCTAGATACTGCCTTGAGGGGGAGTCAAACGTCTCCGAATTCGGCGTGTACGAGTACCTATGTATGAAGAGCAGAGAGAAATGGATGATAGAAGAAGCTCGGCAGGTGTATACGGATAGAGATATTCGGTGCATTATATCTACCCCGTAAGAGATCTGGGGTGAAGATATGTATGTGAATATGTCTGTATATGTCTGTGAATGTCTGTGTATGTATGTACGCGCTTATATATGAAGTATGATCCTCAGTATACAGGCCAAACCGCGAAACATTCCTCGAATTTTATTCCCCAGTGTACGCCCGGCTAACTTTAGCTAACTGTGTAGATATTATGACAAAAACATATCACAAATGTAACTTAATCATAATATATAATCGCAATTTTTCTCCTCAACTAAAACCGTATGATACAACAAATTATACAGTCGCACGAGCAATCTGAATAATAATATATCGAATCAATTTCTGTCAAATCGCTGTTATGACAAATTTGTAGCAACACATCGATGTTTCAAAGGTATTATCGGGGACATGTTACATTTAATTGTACAATCTAAATTTGTATGTGGACTGTCCGGAATTGACTTTACGACATATTTGCATTATAAAGCAAACTGACATATTATAGTCAGTCGGAGCTGTAATTTTGTCGTGCAATGGAGCGTCCAGAGCAATATGTACGACGGACATAAAATGAAATGAGTATCAAGATGATTTAGAACAGTTCTATTATGAGGTGGATCCAGCGAATTGTTCTTATTTCCTGCGAAGCTATGCACTGCGCAACTTCTTCCACATTAATTAGTCATTCCAACCAATAACATTGGATAAAGTTATTTAAAAAAAATCAAACCATACTTATACATAGAGTATGCACTAACATAGTCCCAACAAAACTCCTATAAACACATAATAATAAAAAATAACTCGTGTACGAAAAGAGTATTGTTATGCTATATCATCACGCCAGGTCCCCTGCGGGGTAGTCAGAGAGCACGGAGTGCCAAATATCTCAATTCTTGCACACCTGTCGTGCCTCTTCCACATTCATCACTCTTAATCATTCAGTATTGAATGTTGAATAAGCTCATTAAATCGGGATCGATAGAGATATTTAGCACTCCGTACTCTCTGCCTGTCCTGTAAGGGATTTGATATCACCACATATTAATAATACTACTATTATTCTCAATTGTTTCATTATTCAATTCTTATATGACAATAAAAACAGAACCAATAATTAAATCAAAATACATTTAATATCTGGCCAGCGAGCCAACAACATGGAATACGTTGCACCGCAAAGAATTCAGCATCAATCCAAGGCAATGTTTTACGGACATGTTTCCGATGACATGTCACAATTCACGTCGCCAACAGACAATGGAACGAAGCTCTTGCTCTGACATAAATAAGACATTATGATACAACATTACTTACATTTCACAACTACACCGTCACAGCAGAGCCCAAGAACTATGACTAATGGTAGATGATAACGTCAAACGCGTATGGGAATACATGTGTTTATAACAAATTTAGTCCACTGCTATTGCGGAAGAAATAAAAAGTATGGGTCTATTTTAAGTCGTAGTATTAACTGCCTCGTTGGTCGTATCGGTTGCAAGTGGGACTGCCGATCAAGAAGTCCTGGGTTCATATCCCGGCTCGGGCACTTTTGGATTTTTCCAATTTAGTTTTTCTAGTAGTGTCTCGGAGTCCGGATATGTGCCCCATGTATGGCAATAGGCTCACCAGCTATTTCATAGTGGGACGTAAACGTAACTGGAGAAACTGGAGAGAGTTATACTGCACTCCTCTGCTTACCTCTTCGGGAATTACAGGCGTGATGTTACGTTACATAGTATGAACAGCTGAATTAAACTAAAATATACCAACGTTGGTCTCAACTGACATTCCAAAACAGAATGTTTTATGCATACTTCTTCATCTTTGTCTTCATTTTTGACTTGTATTGACTTGATATTGACCAGGACCAATCAAATCATAGGATTCCAAGATTACAAGTAAAATGGCAGGATTTTTGGTCGTGTATACAGACTCCGAACTCTAACACCAGTATACAGCTTTTGTGATAATGAAAACTCACTTTTTGTTGTAGCTGAGAGCATACTCAAAAATTGTCAGAGTGACCTCGTTTCAAATCACATGCAAATTTTGACCTCCGTGGAAAAAGACAAAGTTCCCCTCAAATTCAGGCTAGAACAATTTTTATACAAAAATCAGCCATCATTGCATAGCCAACCAAATATTAACGATATGCACATTTTACAATCAGTATGTTGTAATTTTTAAAATGTTAATCGTTTAATTAACTCATGCGTCCTATTTTCACTTTGAATTTTATTCTTTACTTAGTTTGCATCGCTAAGTGATCATTAAATAATTTATCTTTCAATTATATCCCCTGTAATTAACATAATAGCAGCAAAATAACCGGTTCATAGAGGAACCTAATTGAAATCAAGGATACTTATAAATAATTTTACATCCCGTGAAAACCATCCTGTAATTTATATATTCTTGAACGCATGGAACTGTAACTAACTCTCATCAGTGGAGGAAATAATAATTGCTTTAATAAGTACCTATTGATACCGCTAATAGACAACCTCGGTTTTGACTGACTCGTTAGTCGTGTTGGTTGTAAGCGGGACTGCCGATCGAGAGGTCCTGGGTTCCAACCCCGAGTCTATTAGATTTTACCAACTTGGTTTTTCTAGTATCAGCTTGGAGTTTCTATATGTGCCCGGTAGGTACTCCTATATTTCAATACGTTCACCACCTATTCGGTAGTGGGACGTAAACGTAACTGGAAAAACGTGTGCTACACTCCTCTGCCTACCTCTACGGGAATGACAGGCGTGATGTTACGTGTTCCGTTTTAGTAACAACAATCTGAAGATTATACTCGTAGACTATCTTGTAGTTCAAGAGTAGGTATCATAGCTGCAGAAAGTTTTCCTGTTAAGCAACAGTTTTTAACTGTAAGGCTTTTATTTATTGAGAATGTTTAACGTGTTTGAATCGTGATTACACTTTGATATTAGGACGAAGTGCACGAATAAACCCCTGATATGAGATATCGTATCCAAAAGCTCAGTTACTACTGAAATTTTGGATACGATAAAATGGAACTGATTATGAAATTGTTCTTCTTTCAAATGGAATTCATAAATGTCGTGGTCTGCATTGGCCATAATTAGGGCTGGATATTTTTCTTCCTCCTAATAATGGTGACTCACTTGTCGAAATTCCAACAGAATTTACATTTATTGTTTCAGCGCAGGTCAAATACTCTGTGAACTCTAAATAGTATGATGCACCACATGGAATTAGGTCCCGACCATTGGTTCTCGGCTTCAGAATTGTGTCAGATGCAGTTCGGATGAAATTTCCGACAATTCGGCGTAGTCGTGGTCTAATTCCACAACTTTGTTTCCGAATTGATGCCGCATAACTTCGTTGTTAACACGAAATTAATTCTAAGTGGAAAAATGAAAAATACAATGTTACAGCGTCGATTTGTAATTGCAAATTATGTTTTAATTGAAGCAACGTATTATTAACTGATATAAGAGAGATTTTTCCCATGATTACGCCGCTTGATACGTGTCGGAAACGGATTGATTTTCAAAACCAACAGCTACCTTTATAAGACAAAATTATAATACGTAACATGATAAATATCTTTAGTAGGCATTACCATTTGTCATTGCACATGGAATTTAACTTGTCATGTCGCCTATAATCCCCGAAGAGGTAGTTAGAGGAGTGTAGTTCTCTCGAACGTTTCGCCAGTTACGTTGTACCCCTCATAATGAAATAGGTGTGAGCGTATTATTATAGACCAGGAACGAATCCGGACTTTCATATTATTAGAATTTAAAGTTAGGAAATCCGACAGTGCCTTACCGGGGGACCGGATCCAGTGAATCCGGCATTAAACATATGGAATACCAAAGTGAAAATAAGATGAAATAAGGGTTTTATTGAAGAACCGCTGCTGTATCTCCTGTAGATCCTGACGCATCTAAAGAACTACTACTTCTGCTACTAAGACAAAAGTCATATTTAATAGTACCGGTAATGGCAAGCATTATTTATAACAAAAGAGAAATTAATGAAATATGATTAAACTATTCAAATTTATTTAATTCATAAAAAAACCAAGAATATTCAAACCAAAGGATTTTAGTTACTTTAATCAGATTTTCTCGTTTTATAGTTAATGTTCATATACTTACTTATGTACTTCCATTTACACACGATAACGATCTAATCGGACCTTTAAAGTGATAACAAACTTTAGGATACATTGTATTGTATACACTGTGTATGTAACTTTGTTACAGCGAAAGCCAATAAAAGTTGGCGCAACCTTCCACATCAAATATACAGGTTTAATACCGTCGTTATGACCATTACGCGACTTCACTACCGTCGGAGGACAATATTACATCGTTATAAAACATTTTATGATTTAATTCGAAATGTCTACACGTATTCTATGAGTTATTTATAACTCCTATTAATAATAGTATTAACATGTTCATATATCGTCATAAACATTTAATTTTCTTTGAATATTCCAACTTAACAATGCAATATGATATGCGTTCGTTTAGAGTTTAGGTCTCTTTAAAAATTCTCTAATTTATTAAATTTAATGACAGGTCTGTTACAATAATTTCTAATATAATCCTGTAATTATCCGATTTATAAAAAAAAATAACATAATTGGAAGTTAGTAAATGTGTAAAAATGTTACACAAGAAACGTGTAAAAATGTTACAAAAGCGTTGTGAAAACATGATACACAAGAAATATGTCGTTGATGTATACTGTTATCGCGATAGTTCATTAATCACTGGAACTTCGTCTACCTTCGGCTTCCACTCGCATTACGAAGCAGGAAGTGTGAGGAAAATCTATTTCGATCATCCATTCAAGTGCCGTACGGTGAACGCCAGTGTTCAGTAAAGCTGAAAACCTTTCAAATTGCTTGTAGATTTATTTACGGCTGTTCAAGTTTGTTCTTATTGTTTTCTATAGACAAATGAAGTCGGTGTATTTGTGTGTTTTTTCTTATTACCCGTCATTCTTCTTTCGTACATTCAAACTAAACAAGAGACTATCAACAGATCATTAAAAAACAAATCCAAAAAATATCTACGTAACATCACGCCTTTCATTCCCGAAGAGGTATGCAGAGGCGTGTATTACATTATATTTATGAATTTGTATTCTTAAACAGGTATTTATTAAGACAGACACAGAACAAATTATTAGTGTTTGTTCTGTCTCATGACGAAAATATTTTTCGCGGGTAGGAATCCAACTTGCAACGAACCAAGTAACTACAATTGAACTTTATGAATGTACTCAAACTTTATTAAACAAATTTGTAAATAAAACTATACGTTTCTCTGTCAAATGCATTCGTGATACATACATGTGCCGTTATTATCAGTATTATTATTATTACCTCACCGCCAACACAATACAGAACAAAATTCATTTCGATTCATAAATTTGTCGCCTTTCATCAATAAATCCGATGGTTGATTTATTGACAGACGCGTCCCATTCTGAACAGATTCGATATAATTTGTTAGCCAAATAATCCGGGATTTGGATGCGGACCCCACGATGCTATAAATAAAAGCGTTTGCAATAAAGTCGAAGCAACAATTACCGCCAGTGTAGTCGAACGAGCTAAATTTCACCCACATTATAGCAAACAATAGCAAACAGTAGGCACCGCGTCCGTCGCCCCACAGTTCGCCGTCGATATGTTACGCCCTAAATCCCCTTTATATCTAAATGCACAACGGGAGATAGAAGAGAAAAAAAAGCGACTAATAAAAGCTTCGAAGCGTTGGGGCCGAAGCTGACTACGTAATAATGTGAATATTTATGTCGTGGGCACGTGCTGATTCACTGTAATGGGTACAAGAAACTCGCATATCGGTAATCATGTAACCATAAATCAGCTATCGCATTATTGTCCTTGGAAAATATAACTGGGATCGTATTTTAATATGATTTGATTAAATCATGACTTTGATTGTCTTGTTGGTGGTCGAGTGGATGGGGAATGTAGATGTGAAGACAATATAAAAAGTATAGTAATTAATATAGTAAGCTGCTGACGAAGACTGTCATATCTATAATGGATACAAATAACTCACTTATTAATGAAGTATTTGTAAATTCACGAAAACATTACAGCAATCCTTTGATATTGAAACAATACAACAATTAATTTATTATGATTTCAATTTTCTTTGTGCGTGATTATTGAACTAATAATGTTAATTTTTTACAACGTATCGTTTCATACTATAGATATTTTGCACAAACGATTACTTAGTAAATGTAAAAAGAAAAAGTACACAGTATCTTTAAGTACATACATATGTATATAGTAATATGTAGTTGAGATGACATTCCATATACCCACGAATGCGCTGCTTAGTCTTCGAAAAACGCCATGAATATTAAAACATGAACTATAACGCTTTTTATCTAGTAACCAAAGTTTAATGTGTAGATCACACAGTTTTTTCTTTAATTGATAATAATTAAAAAATAATAAACTAATTATAATAATAATTAAAACCGTTTCCTTAAAATGTAAATCCTTTTCGTTCCATTTCTTACATTCCTATAACCTTCATACTTTAATGAATAACGATTATTCTTTGTTAGAAGCGAAATTGTGAATAAAATATTAATGATGTAGTGGCCGCGTTAGGGCGCAATAATATAAATTTATAAATCCCAAGATAATACAAACTTCACCTTACATTATTACTATTGAGGATCATTTGTACGAGCCTTCAATTGTTTCAATTATAACAATATAATGCTCGTTCTAATTTTGCTAAGCAATATTTGATTTTATTAATTCAAATGTTTAAATTGTTATCCAGTTCAACAGTGATGGTTTTTCGGGATAGTCGGTATAGTTTGAGACCTACTCGAGGTTCTTTCTCAGGAGAGTTGCATCCATCAATGGAATCTCCCTGGATCCGTGTGAAACTAGTCAGTTCTACCTACATACCAACGATTTTATATTCACGAAACGTTTAATAATAAAATATAACATATTTTGTAATTAAACATAAATTAGTTTAATGTATACATAAGGAGTGGAATAATTTTACGTCATTTTAAAGACACATCGGTATGTCAGATACGCATACTACGTACAAATTTACTAAAACGCCATTCTCTCATAAAAGAAAAGCTCCATTCATATCGAAAAGTTTAGAGAATCGCTTTATTCTGTAGACAATAGACCAGCAACAAAAGGAGCTAATCTAATTTTTAGGGTAGGTTTAGTGTAGAGTATGGCGGGGACACGTTCGCCCCGAGGGACGCAGTCTACAGACGTCTCTAAGTCTATTAAGACGACTTGCATTCCCGAGGGAGACCGATCGCTCGAGGGCAAGATTATAGCCAAACAGTTTTTGCTGGGAAAAAAGCACCTGCACGGATAAATTAAGAAATTCTGACCAATGTTCGACCCCACTACTTAGTTCTTTTGTACCTATTATACGAGTACATAATATAGATATCCACAGCATGAAAATAATTATTTTTGTTCTCGATATTAGTAACCCCTATCGAAATCACGTTATCCACTCTTAACAACGAGGAGATTAAAAGAGCATCATGGAACAACGTTGTTATTATTCAGTACCCTGGATGGTGTAGTAACGCTGACTCGACTTATCTTACAAAGAAGCGAACCAAACTGGCAGCTCTTGACATACCGTGTCATATCAATAAAGTGAAATTGCGGATTGTAAAATACGGTACAGTTTTATAGGTGGACTTATCCGACAAACGTAGGGACATTCAGCGCCTCGAGGGACGCAGGGGACGATATAACGATGTTAGCGAAGTTCAAGCAAGGCCGAGAGCCATCGCAGGGCAAATTGTGACCGTAAGGTCACCGCCAGACTATTTGCCCAGCCAAATTACTCCTGCAGAGGTAAATACTACGCACGTTATTTAATAAGCGAGGCAAATTTGTGTCGCAACAATTTAGTTAGCCGTTGCGTCTTTACCTGCTTGTCTTATTAGGAATAAGTGAATAATGTAATCTAAACAATTATCTCTAAATATAACATTTATTTGACATATTTATCAAATGACATCTGCTTACGAATACATTTATAACAACTTATTAATCGTATAATTTAATACGACAACTGTAAAACATGTGTCATAAGTAAAACAAGTCTAAAATAAAACAAAAGACCGACGGAATTATGAGCGTCATAATAGTGAGATATGCGCCATTAGGAGACAAAGTCATTGCATCGTATAGACGGATAATCAGTTTTATAATAGAAATGAGTTATGCGTCCAGACGGGAGAGCGGCTAAATTGATTCGGACTGGCCGCAACAATAATTAGAATCGTATGATGTATGATCCGCGGCAGCCATCTGTCGTTGTCTGGTCGTAATCACAGTTGCGGTATTCCGTTTCCCATTATTTGCTATTCCCAGCTGATTACTTTTTGCGAATCTCGCTAACGCGTATTCATTACGCGTGGTGACGTCATCGCGCTGGGAACGCTAACAGTGTGTGACACGTAGACGAAATAATGTCACTATTATCACTACTATAATAATTATTTTTATACAATCACGACACTACCGTATTTGATTTTTTGTAAATTAGATTTTCCTGTTGAAATTTCTAGTAGTGAGTCGGAGTCTGAATTTGAGCCCAGTGTATGGCAATAAACTCATATTACATAGTGGGTTTTAAAGGTAAACGGTATAACGAGGGAGTATACATTCCTCTGCTTAACTCTTCGGGGATTACAGGCGTGATGTTAAGTCAGTGCCCTTACAGAGTAGGCAGGGAGCACTAAGCGTAGTCTATCTCTATTCTTATGGACCTGGCGGATGTCTTCTACATTCATCGCTATCTTTAGACACCTAAGAAGATTTTCGAGACTTATGACTCCATTGTACTTCTAAGAGACGAACCTTAGGTATTCCAATTTCGAAACAAAAATCTTATACTTTTTATTCTGTACAAAAAAACACGCACCTTGAAATAATATAGTTTTAAACAAAGCTGTTTCTATTAGAGCGCCGACTACAATTATCTTGTACAGTACATTAGCTATCTCTTTGTTAAAGCGGAGCCATCGTACGCAGACATCAAAGACATTCAGATGTATTATAATTTAAACCATGCACTGCTATACTGTGTAAAAATAACATTCTATAACGTAATAGAGATTAAAGGTCTCAAAAAGCAAGACTAAGTTCGAAAGATAAAAAGATATTAAATAAAAATATTAATATGTGGTAGTTATTAAGTGTAGGCAAGTGAAGCGACTCGTGAACATGCCGTATTGTCCTCGCTTAATCAAATGTATCGAATCAAACTCATAAACGATTTATATCATAAACATATATAAGAAGAAACAGCGTTCATAATTAATGAAGTACTAGCGTTATATGTGAAAAACATATAAATACATAACTTCAAGTTTCTATTAGCATTATTGAATAGCGATTGATGTCTTATTGTTACGAAACATTTGCTGTATTTGTTATTGTAAACTAAGAGGCATTAAATGATTATCTTAATAATTATATTTTCTCACGACATACCCTAGACGATAAAGAGGATATGTTATCTATACATAATTTTCTGAAATAATCTGACACATGTACACATGTGTACACAAACATGACTGTAATAATAATTATACTTTGTTCAATTTAGTACATAAATTATAATTGGTTCATTCTATTACATAAAATGTAATTAAAAACGTAAAACGTAACATCACGCCTGTTATCTCCGAAGAGGTAGGCAAAGGAGTGTAGAACACTCCCACAATTCACCAGTTACGTTTACTTCCCACTATGGAATAGGTG
>DWTO01001034.1:0-17693 GCA_018244755.1 Jemadia pseudognetus
CCTCGTTATTCACATTGATTTCAAGCGCGACTGTCATACAAAAGGTCCTGGGCTCAAATTCCGGGTCAAGGTATTTTGGATTCTTGTAATTTACATTTTTTGGTAGAGTCTCGAAGTCTGGAAATATGCCTGCTGCAATAGACTCACCACCGATTCCATAGCAGGACGTAAACGTAACTGGTGAAACGTGGAAGTGTACTACACTCCTCTGCCTACCTCTTCGGGTATTACAGGCGTGGTGTTACGTTTTTACGTACTGTTATATTGTCACGCCAGGTCCCTTTCGGCATAGGCAGGGAGCACCAAGTGACAAATAACTCAATCCCTCCAGACCTGATGTGTTCCTTCCACATACATAATTCTCTTCACGCTGGTGTTGGAAAATAATTCATACTTACAGATTGGTACAATTACATATGTTTCAATAAGGAACCCGGAGTGGGGATTATTGGGAAACATCCCTTAAAGAGGAGGGGATGTCCAGCAGTAGACCGAGTCAGATTAATGATGGTGAAAAAAGAATCCGCAAGAAACTTAGTGTGACATATGTATAATACCTACAACGTATTATATTTTACCCAATATATTTGTATAAGATTTAGAACCATACTTACATCATACATAGAACAATACTGTTGGCAATTCCAGGTGCGTTGCCGCTTATAACGAGACTGTTGCATAACACATTGGCGCAATTGTATCTCTGGCTATTAACATCATCAAAATGAGCGGACACAGCGGATTACAGTTTTATGGGCCGATTTATGCAAATTTCGTGTGAAATTATTGCTTTATTCATACGCGTTTGCGTGTGTAGGTTTGGGCACACAATTCACAGGTCATATCTGACCATTACAGGCTATGAGCGTTAATAAATAATGTTGATTTCGGATTTGAAATGCCACGTATGCTGTAACGTTTTACTATTGAGCTGTTCAGTGCGAGCCAGTACAACAACGACCGACCTTCGATTTGACGATGATCAGGTTTTAATGATAAGTATGTTTCGAAACTCTTTGTGATCTCTGTTCATTCTGTAAGTGATATTGAGTGACAATGTTATAGAAATATCAAGTTAATTAAATTTATAATGTTGTCTAATTTTTAATTTTCAGTTGAATCTACAAATATAATGTATGACCGTGCATCGATATCATTCTTTTCTGAATTCAGCATTCTGTAAAGAAAGTTCATTTTCAAAATTTTCAGTTACAGTATTAAACGAGAGAAAGCCACTTCTAAATTCCTAACTTTTTATAAAAATGGAAATAAAATTAAAAAGAAACCGAGAGAGTTATTTTACGGCTCAAGGCCATTCCGGCGTTATTGCGTCTTCAAACTTTTCAAAGACAATAGAAATCACGCTTATTAATTCTCATGGCATTTTTCATGGAAAACTATACACATCACGACAATAAATAGTGTATATAAAACGTATATAACTGTACTGTTTTAATAAGACCAAGAAAAAAGACCATGGATAGAAAAGAAAAAGATATTTAAATTTCGAATAATATATTGTTCAACATAAATGGTACACTATATAACTCATATATACACATAATATACATGAACAGGAAATTATGCTCGGAAAAAGCATTCCCATTCGTCATTCAAATTACAGTCACCTTCGTTATTTCTAATTATATCCGGTTCATTATATCTCGATGTTGTAGCAGAATATAAAAAGGGTGTTCTAAAATTAGAATATAAAATGTTTGGATGTAAAGTTCCCTATATCCCTGTTATTACATTTGCATATAAACATCATTGTGTATGAAAGCGAATATAACGTATATCGTAGTTTCCTTTTAGTAACGACAATGAGTTTAAGCAAGTTGTAATGAAACTTTATGTAATAGAAGTCCTTGTAAAACCGACGTCTATCATGGAATATAACATGTAAACAAAAATAACCTTTTCTTTTTTACACTACTGTACACTAACGTGAATACATTAATTGACCACAGAGAGACAATGATCACAAAATACATCGTACTGCGTCGAGTTTTTTTTTTCTATCACATTAACCATAGAGTAAATATAACGGGAGACGATATAAATTACAAAGCTTTACGGCACACCCACTCTTTACTCCGTTGGACAAGTTACCAGGGGAATGGCGACTGGTTTTCGAAAAGACTTTTGCGGCACTTCTAGAACCAACACCATAAAGATTCACGTCCCTCCCCGCTTATTGGAATATTTCTCTTTTTTCGTGCAGTTAAATCACTTTACAGTGAACACTGCATTTATTTAGTAAACGTAGCATAAAGTTCCAATACGCGTATAGGATAAAAAGGTACCTTTATTTTTATTTCTGGGAAGAATTAACTATTTACTTTCTATTTTATTGGCATGCCTGTATGAAAATAGTGTTGAACGTACGTAGATGAAACATGTCAGATCTACAAGAGTTGAGCTATCTTTAAAGATATAGGTAATGAAACAAGGGTGACTATATTATAACAATAGCAACAATAATAAAAATCAATTATATAAAAACATAACCAACCGCTACACCCATATCAAGAGTCACAATTGTTTATTTGTAACAATAACAACTTCGGAATCGCGGAATTGTTCTACACGATGAACGCTCGCGTCACTCAACTTCGTAAAACGCACTTGTCCGCTTAATGCACAGCACATTAAGCGCCGGCGAGAAAGGCAGAACGCTCAACGACACGCCTCCGTCCGCGACAGTTGACCCACAACTAGCGTCTTCTGGCTCTCTGCGATGTATTCCCATCGCACAACTGCTAATGTATCTACTTAACAGCTCGTTCATAAGCAATCTTTTAATATTATACCTAACCGAATCACACCAATGCAAGTATGTGTAATTTGCTCAAGTTCTCCATAATGTATAATTTCATCATCAAATATATAATAGTTCTGTTCTCCCGTCAACCTGCGTATGACATAATTGCTTTAGTGAGTCTCGCAAATACGAGTGCATACCATAGCCGCTTACGGGTAACACCGTAGGCGGTACAGGAAGCTGTGTTTTACGATCCCCAACATAGGAATTATGGGCAAAAGCAGGGGCTTTTGCCCATAATTCCTTTCAGGGGAAAGCCCTATGTCCAGCAGTGGGCTTAAAGAACCTGATGATGCAGTTAGTTTAGGTCTCTTATGGCATCTGCATTTAACATTTACATTTACGTTATTAAATTAATTTTTATATATTAAAAAAGACTAGCAGTAACTGGTTGAAACTGATCATCATTGCATTTAATAATGTATATATCTATATATATCCACAGTATCACAGCTGCCTAAATTTGTTATTCATGAATATAAGCTTAAGTACGTCGTTATGTAAGATTGCCTGTAACGCTACAGCTCGACTGTAAAAGCCTAGACCTTTGTAAATCTCGTAACAGCCATGAAATATACCTTCCGAGTTATTCAAATTCAGACTAGCTAAATCATTATATAAACCTGACTAACCGATATAATAAATCACTAAGCTATTATATTGCTAATGGTTATTTATAAGCGTTAGCTTCCGTTGCCGTCACTTGCCAGGTTTAAATGACTGCAAAAATGTTTTTTAAAGCCATAGGCTCGCGTTCGATTACAATCTCACATGATGGTAAGTAAGACGTAGCGTGCTTGCTTAGAGGGTGCTTATTCACTATTGACTTGAATGCGGCTTACAGCACACCTACTATGGGGTAAGCAGAGACCACCGACTACCAAATAAAGTAATGTCAATAGTACGAGTATACTTATCGTCTTCGTTTATCCTCTTTCGAAAAATTTCTTCCATTTGCGATTAGCGTAGAAAGTCTACTGGTGTGAGGTCACTTTTAACAAGCTCAAGTGACCTCGAATCTCTTCATGAATAGTTAAAAGTAACTGACCGACTTCTTTAACTGGAACTCCAGTTTTTCGAATAAAATTGTGAAATGCATTCGTTAAGTACGTGTAGTTGAATGCGAATTTTTCACATGGTAACTGCGTCTTTTAATATAAGATTTGTACGCGTACGCTCAACGGAATAGGTTATGCGCTGAACATAGTGTTAGAAACGATTCAGTACAGCATTGCATTATGAATAGAAGGATCTTTATAGCTAAAAATAACGTGAAAGAAACCTAACGTCACGTCTGTAATTGCCGAAAAGGTAGGCAGAGGTGTGTAGTACACTCCCACGTTTCACCGTTCACGTCCCATCATGGAATATACTTATATATACGTGTATATATACTTATATATACGTATTAGGAGCTTATTGCCATGTTCATATACTGGTCACAAATCAAGACTCCGAGGTATTACTAGAAATTATAATGCAGTCACGTTTGCACCCACTAAACCCACGAAGCAGTGAATAATAATAGTGCGTTTAAAAAATAAAACTGAAATTTTAATTTCCGGTTAAAGTACAAATAATATTATTAATACATATAAATTTTAAACCTCACTATATTATGTAAATTCGTACAGTATTGTATAGTATGTATTACAAATATTTATTTATTTCAGTATGTTTATAATGAATACATAGGAATAAAATGAATATATTTTTGAAATTATTGGCGCTTTATTGGCACAAGTATTACCAGAAATGGCATGCCAATCTGTTTATTCTGAAACATGAATATATAAAATGTGATTCATCATTTTGAGAAATATTAAGGTAGGGTATTAATAACACAATTAATCCACTAATAACGTGCCCTTTAGACCTGCCTCATTAACACAGAACACAGACCGTTAGAGCACGGCGGCTTATAACGAGCTGAGTTTAACTCGGATGTTCTTTCTCCGCTTGCCAAGCCAAATGAACTAAACGTACCAAAAATATACTCTTAATATATCGTCATGAACAACCTTTTTCGCGTTCCACTATTGGAGATGGGTTACCTTTCTGGTCAAGTGCAGGTTGGTAGAATTTAGGCAAATTAGAGAATATTATGGTGAACTTCATGGAGTGCAGATATTGAATATCCCCAGAACTAGTAAATTTCCCCAGAGTTTGAACCCAAGGATACCAGAATGGGTCGCTGAATACTGAATCACTAGGCTATCTCTGCCTTGTCACATACACTTGTATTCAGGACGTACTAGAATTTACATTTTCATAACAAACAGTAATAATTGGTAATTTATTTAATGCCTTCAATAGTACTGCTAATGTATGCATATAAGCGATTCTGGTAGCAAAACAATTTAACCGCTTCATAAAAGTTGTACGGCAACTGCGAAGCAAACGCGAGCATATTCTAGCTGGCGAGAAAAGCTTTGTCCTAGTGAAGTCTCGCGCTCCTGAATATGTCTTTACTCAATTAAATTTTTCTCGTAAGTAGAGTCACTATATATTGCATTACGATAAAAAAACATGAACGGAGTGATGTATGTAGAAAAAGTAATTTAGATCTCAAAAAATAGACATATTAGAACTCGGTGCTCTCTAACTACCATGTTGAAAACCTGACGTGATACTTTATTAATAATAAATAATACCAATGCCTCGTTTGTTCCATAATACGGAACAAATATTAATGTGATTAGTGTGTTAAAATATTTATCAGCCATCTATCTACCATAAGACATTCTCAGTATTCTACGTTAAGGCTAGATTTTACAAAATATTATGTATATTTATTTTAGTATACCCTATTCCATGGTATTACATATATGATATAACTAATCAAGCGTGGCAGCGTACCACACTCCTCTGCCTACCTCTTCGGGGAAATATTTGGGTTATATTTATTATGATTCAACTATCCAAGATATCCTATTAGAATTATAAATGTGTACTTAATACACCATTTAGATTTCCCTCTACGGCGTAGACGCGGCAGCTTCCACTTTGCTCATTAGCGGGCTTGATACCGCTCATTAGCGCAAGACGAAGCGTAGCGCCGCGACTTTGTGCTTTTTTTAAAACCTAACACACAATTAGTGGCCGTATATCTGACGCCCCGAGCTCCGTAGCTCAAAGGAATATTACAGGAATACTTGATTTATATATGGGTGTAAAATTATGTATACTTATGTCAGTACTTCAATAGATATATATGTATTTAGTTTGATAACTATATGATATTTGTGTCCGGTGCATGGCAATAGGCTCACCACCTGTTCCATAGTGGGACGCAAATGTAACTGGTTAATCGTGGGAGTGTTCTACACTCCCCTGCCTACCTCTTCGGAGATAACAGGATTGATGTTACGTAATAACTATAATATGATTATAATAGCACAAGCTCTGTCTAATTCGGTTCAGATGGCCTCATGTAACTTTGTCAACAGACATTCGTATTATATTAAAGTATTTATATCAATGTTCTTATTAAGTCACATGTACTAACACATAATATTATCCACATCAAATATCTGTGGATAAAAGAATTTGACAGAATTAAGTGGCATAAAAAGGAGTATACATCTGGCAAACCCCTCCAAAAAATATAAAATATTTTGTATAAAGTTTCCGGCCCAAATACGACCTCAATATATATTAGCATACTCTCTGAGGCAAACGGAGTATTGAAACAATGCCGTTCTTATAATTCTGGGTACGTACACCCGAGCCAAACGTTTGTCCCGATTTTACATTTTACTTATGGATGTCATTTTTTTCAACTCTCTCCGCGTATTTCTTTTATACCCAATACCATTTAAGCCTTTAGTATTACTGGAAATAAAAGATTACTCGTAAATAATGTATCTAAAACGCGATACCTGTACAAATAAAAACAAAAAAAAGCTTCATAGATTGTCTCAGTAATTTAAAAGACGCTACATAAAGCTGTTATGTTCTTTCGTAACAAATTTACAGGACAATGTCATTCGATGTAACATTATTTTACACATATTGTGAGGAGATATTGTTACATTATTCAGTACGAAGCTGGAGTCCAAGTAATTTCATGCGGTGGGCGTGCCGACGACATTCGCCTGCACTCCGCCGTTCTCCGCGGACAAAGGAACACACACAGGTGCTTGCGTAGCGTTCTCTACCATTTTATATCTTCCCCGAAAAGACATTTGCAATCTCTCAGACTCTCTCGCGGCCTATAACACGAAATAAAAGCCTCGAGGCGCTCAACTCAAACCTCTCAAGACTAATCTTGTACTTTCTTGTACACGGTTGTACTTCCTTGTTTAAATTTACATCGACCGTATAACGGAACTGGATGAAATAAGAATACTATTTTTGTTTAAAAATATATACCCATAAATAGTTGACATTTTAAAGCCAACAAATCTTTAGTATAATATGCAATAAAGAAAATTTATGAATAGGTTATTATATGGGCGAACATAGTAAAAAAGCACTCGCAAGCGTTACATTTAACCAGTTATTTGTTCAGTCAATGTCAACGGACAATACGTTTTGAAATGCTAATTTGGAATTGTTACAAAAGGCGGAGAGTTAATTTTGAAGATCGCGCGAACATATTAAAAACTGTGACACGCCGGCTATAAAGGCTTGTATAATTAAAAAGGGTTGAGCGTCGCATTAATCTTGAGGCCCGAGAGAATGGGGGCGTCATTAAATGAAAGCCCTCGTGCAGCGATCCGTGGTCCATCACTCCTAATAACCATTCACACTAGACGCTACAACTACTCCTCTACATCTACTTGCCAACTTAAGGTGCTATACCATCACGTGCTATCAAATGCCAACGAAGATACACATTTATGTTATTTTATTACGTTTGTGAATACGAGCAGTTCTTATAATTTCTAATAACATTAATATTATCATTTCGACATTAGTATTCGTATATCACAGCTGATAATGAATATTATCTGAAAATATTGTCATAGAAAACATCTGAAAAACAACAAAAACTATCTGAAATCATAGTTTAACATTATGAACGTATTGGCTAAAAATAAAATTTGTGTAAAAGTGAAATTCACGCAACAGTTACAACACAGTACTTTAGACCAAGCGCATGATTAAAATATAGGTCTACATATTATATTGAAAAATAATTACAGTTATAGTATATATATATATATTACAATTACAAATAAAAATATATACGTAAACACGTAAATAATAACATAATGTACAGTCAACAGCACACAAGAGGTGTAAATAGAAAAGTTTTCGCCCATTTCCAGTCGCACGTACGACATGCCCGAACTATGACAAACGAAATTTATATCGGATTACCAATTCAAATACACATTAGACTTGGAAATGGGAACGCTATTGGGGACAGGAGTCCCGGAGAGCCACTTCCAACTGTGAGTGAATTTAAGCCGTCTCAAGAGTGAGTACGTCGAGATTAATAGCCAGGATAAGCGTCAGCCATATCAGTGAGCCTGCGAGGCGCTCCGCGGGCACGGCCTTGTCCTACTGGCGGTCGTCTATATTTAGCCAGCCGCCCCCGCCACCCGCCCCCGCCCGCCCTGTCTTCCGTCAATGGTGCTATTTAAAGCTCCAGTGCTGCTGGAAGCAACCAATATTGATACCCGAGTATGTTTTACTTGATAAACTAAGAGTTCGTATATTACACACTCGTAGTTCAGTGTTTTGTTTAAGTACCCCTTTAAAGGATTCAATGTGAAATCTTAGGGTGTATTTTATTTATATTTATATCTCATAATAGATAATTATATAAATATAATCTTGTACTTTATTAACTTACATATAATAGATATAAAAACACGGCTACACAATAATTTCTTAGTATATTGTAAATGCAATGTAAACGTGTTTTGAGATTAAACTTTACTTGCTGTAACGGTGAAGGAAAATTTTGTGAGGAAACCTTCGCAGTGTGGAGTCCTCCATAATGTTCTCTAAGACCTGTGAAGTGTGTTCAGCCGCCCTTACCACCTGATAAGACCTGATGATGATGATGAAATACCATAATAATTAAAAGGTTACCAAAAGAAAGCGATTAAGCAGAGTATCAAGCAGTACTTTAAGTCAGAAAAGATTCTGTGCAATATACGAGTATGTATATGAATATTATTGGTTAGCGTGGTTCCATATTCAGATTAGATTCGGATCGGGTTACATTATTTCGAATCCACGTGCGCTACAAATTGTTTTTATAGGTTAATTTCTATCGGCGCCTTCGAGTCTGCCAGGAGAAAACTGCCTTCGGCGAGCATTCCAAGTTTCTAACACGTTGGTTCGTAAAGAGAAATGTACAAGCATAGTTGTGTACTGAATCATTCACGATATATTATAACTTACAAAATATTGTTAAGAGAGATACGATGTTTTTATTATTTTTATATCATCCTGCTAAGTCCTTTACGGGGTAGGAAGAGAGCACCGAGTGCCAAATAACTCTGTTATAACAAATCCAACACTTCTTCTGTATACCAGTATCTGACCTGTTAATCGAGATAGGTGAAAAAGGAACTTTTATTGAAAACAATGACAACTGTCAATAATAAAGACACAAATGAATTCTGAATCAAGCGCTTAATAGTCGCCTGTAATTCTATTTATATTTAGTGACTCTTAATTTAAATGTAGGATTGTAATTTTATAATATAATTGTTAACTTAATATAATAGTATGAGTGATACTGAACGAAGGTGAGTGAATGAGACGAATGACAGGACATGTAAGGAGAGAGAGAGAGGAACGATACGGAAGGAAGATGGCAGAGAACGGGTGATGGGCGAAAGGTGTTAAGGTGTGCGCGTTAAAGTGAAATTAAATAAAAGTTTATATAAAAATAATAACCGCTTTGATTTCCAACTCCCACATAAATTCAAATAAACCTTTCCAAGTACCTTTGTATATTTACAAACGTACATTACAAAAATTGAGAAATTATTGAAATTAATAATATAAAGCTTTATTCAACGACATATCAGAATAATAGACAATGAAATGGTACATACAAATTATACCAATGAAAAATAGAAAACAAATTCCTGTTAGAGTCGCGAACGTACTGTGGCGATTATGAAAGGAAGGAATTTTTCAACGCGGCTTTTACGACGTAAAAGCAGTTTTTTGTACATTATACCCTCCATTCTCTAATTGCACGAAGCTTTTAAACGTTAAATTGAATTAAAATGCGCTACTTTGTGCAAGCTGCTCCCGCCGCACCTTCAGCTTCGCTGCACATAATGTAATAACGACACTAATCAACTTCTAGACCATTCTCACGTCTACCACAATATTCTGCTGCGTTAAATGTTTGCTTTTATACTACGTTACGTTTTTTTATAACTTTAATACGTTATATCCTTCATAAAGCGTAGGTATAATCTTAGTCCCTGTACACAATTATTCCTTTTTCTTTAGTATCGTCAGCACCTGGCCTATTTCAGTACATGGCATACGTCGCCTCTCTTAACATAAACTCGCGCTTATATTTCACTGTAGTGGTAGGCAAACTAGTGTAGTACACTCCCGCGATTCACGTCATATTAAACGTTCCGCTATGGACTAGATGGCAAGCCTAACGTCAAGAAGATTTATGACCCCAGTACACCACACTCGCCTGTGCGAGTACATCTTGACACTATTTAGAGAACATTAGATAAAGGAAACATGTGTAAGGTTCTAACATTTCCCTCCACTGTTACAACAAACGATATTTAATTTTAAATTGTCGGATAATATACATATTGATACATAATAAATGCATATATTGCTAACGGCTTTGTTGGGTCTACCGCTTATTCTCACCATTACCCTTAGTTGACTGCTAGAAAACTCCATTACGCATTAAGTCCGCTCTTTGTGACCTAACTATAGGTAAATAAAGATTAAATATATTTTTTATTTATTTATTCTTCATTCGTTTAGTACAATAATAAAGAATAAGACGTTTGAATTCGAATGGCTCTCTTTGATTGTATCTGTAGCGTTTAATGAAATATATAACAGTCAAAAATGTATGACAAAGTGTTTGCATCATAATTACTCGTCTTATATCATCACAATTATTAAACAAACATTTATATATAAAAAAGAAACTTATCAATAAAAAACTTCTTCTAAAATATCCCTGTGATTCATGGCTCCCAGAACACTGGCAGCATTACCCCGCCGCATAAGGCCAAACCTTTGTACGAAATAATTGCCACCCCTTTAGTCCCAAAGGTTTTGGTTAGGTTTGGTTTAAATTTTAATTATTACTCTACTAAATTATATCTATATTGAGCTATAAAATATCGATCGCTCAATATCAGACGTTTGGGTAGCACCATATAAATGGTAAAGTTTATGGCGTGAATTCAGCGGAATTTATTTGAACCTCTTTTTTATAAAATATATTATTTATTTTTATTTTTTATTTAAAACTCTTTATTGATTACCTATAGCTAGGTTACAAAGGGCGGACTTAATGCCTGATGGCGTTCTCTACCAGTCAACCCAGGGTGATGGTAAGAATAAGTGGCAGGAGAACAATAAAGCCGTCAGCAAAGTATATTATTTATGTATTTAATAAAGAAAAAGCTGGACGGGATCACGACGTATCTCGTTCCAACTTTCGCTCAGAAGTATCTATCTACAACGCCGAACTTACTAATCCTCTTTGTAGATACAAAGATTCAACTGACCCGTCAGTATAATACCCATCCCAGATATAATACCAGGCCCAGGTCTAATATTTGTGTGATGATCACAAATTTTCAGTGTGACTGGGTGTGAAACATATCTTTATAGATAAATGTACATTTATTTGTATTTAAATAGTTTGTTAGCCTTCTAGTTATCATAACACAGACTCTCTTCAGACCTGCTGTGGGATCAGATGTTAATTTTTTCATTACATACATATACGAGTGTTCACGTAGCTTTAATTAAAACTACCATAGTTTTAGTTCCTCTTACCTCCATTCTTAGCAGGTTTTATGTTATTGCAGTCTCACTATGCATAGCCCACTGCTTCAACGTGTGGGGTCTTAGCAGTAATACAATGCATTTCATGGTTTCAAAAGCTGAAGCGATGTAGGTACCTTCCGTGATGAATATTCACGTAGAATATTGAAATAATATCTATAGTGCAGTTTGTATTAACTTCCTACTCAAGTAACTCACTAATAACTTAAACAATATATAGAATGGAATATTTTACTGTTTCAAATATGTTACATATTAATGATACATCGTTGAAACGTTATTTTTGGTAAGTAAATACTTGCACTAGAAATAATCTAAGCAGATTCAACAAATTACTAAGAACGTAGAAAAACAAAGATAACGTAAATATTATTTATATTTACGTTAGACGCTCGTTCGTACAATCTTAAAAGTACACGCAATCTTAAAAGCATACACATCTCACGTGCCGCGTGAGTCTCCGCGGTGTAGCGGACCACCTGCCCCTCCACGTACGAGTAGCGAAAGCGGGCACATGAAATGTTTATTCTTTCCAGTTACATTCTGAAACAATAGGCCGCACGAGTCTCCGTTTCTGGCGCGAGCTATTCATGCGCGCAACGAGTACGGCTCGAGCAAACTCCATTATACTTGTTAAAAACTCTCCTCAGTTTGAATATGTATGCGACGTGACGAAAATGCTCTTTCTCATTCTCCCCGGTAAGTACCTAGGTGGAAAGTGAAACACTGAAACATTAACATTTACTACGATTTCTTCGTAACGTAATAATATGAAAAGTTACTCCCTGCTTACCCCGTAAAGAACGTAGTCTAATGAAATAATAATAGTAACAAGAAATAATTATTATTTTAAACTAACAAGGAATCACTTAATCATAATCGTCTAGACTCTAGCCCTACTTAGTGCTAACAAAATATAATAATTAACTAGCTGACCTGGGGTACTTCGCACCGCTTTAGTCAATGAATGCATGTTACCATTTAACTGAAATTAATTTAGGCTTTTATGAAAGTAGTACAATGAATACAAATCAACTTTAGTATTTTATTATGATATAATATAGAAAAGGGCATAAAATATAAAAATCAAGTACTTTAACCGCGTGTCATAAAGACGCGAACGAATTAAATTATCTGTATCCTTATAGTCAATTTCTCCCTCTCTCCCATCCCCCCACATCCCATCCCCTCCACATCCGTATACATTAACATTTGCACATTTCTTAAACATATGATTTGATAGGTCCGCAAATATTTGTGTCAATTAACTTTCCGCAGATCGTTACCGCACAATGATACTCGTATGTTTCAATAACGTATCTGAAATGCATTATGCTACCACCGCATCGCACCAGCGACTACTCAGGTCGGTCGCGGGGTGCAACGACGCTGGGACGCACCGCTCGTTGCATAATATATGGCGGACAATTGAGACAAAGGAAAATTTATTTTCCGCTTACCTACTTTTATTAATTGCTCCTCTTGCACAGGTGTACTTGTTTTAAAATATATATTTGGACTATATTTATACTTGAAAGTTTACATTCGTGCAATCGGGCATTCAAAATGTTATTTAACATTATTCATCGTTTATAAGATTTTAAAGACTAAAGACACAATTGCAGTAACTTAATTTAACGTTAGACCGAAGAAATTTAATACAAGGCATCATAATCTTTTAAGTTCAAACGCAACAAGGAAAGAAATACTATGAATGCATACGTAATAAATCTGTCGTGATTCACACAACCGAGGTCTATTATGATGCCCGAACCGTGTCTATCTTTAAAGATCTGCAGTTTAATAGCGGTCATAAACCATTTTGTACGTGCCTTTGCCATTCGGAGTCTACATCGTCGTAAATTTATCCCTCTTTAACTCACGAACATCTAGGTCTATAAAAAGATTACGATATGGAGTGAGAAACTTATCACCGTAAACGAACAATTGACTTTATGTGAGCAAAGATTAAAGCAATTTTTAAATTGAGAATATCGAATCGTATTATCATTAATATATCTTCACGCCACGTCTCTTAAGGGGTAAGCAGAGAGCACCGAGTGCCAAATATGCCTAACGTACAGACTTACCGTGTTTGTTAGAAATTCATCTCTTGTAATACACGTACGACGGTTTCGAATATACCTCTAATTATTCTGTGAAAATATGTAATCTCGATGTTGCGACACGCTCAATCGTAAACATACGTATATATGTCAGCATTATTATAACAACACCAAAGCCACCGTGATATTAACGTGCTCATGTTCTAATTAGCGTACGCTGTAATTAATCAACTTCGTGCGCCACCTTCGTTGTTACGTGTAACCGATCGTAAATAAACGTAGTTAGGGTAGTGTTGGGTGTAGGTACACCCTTCTCGTGTTTCACGTTTCTCCGCTCTTCGTGCGTATACATGAATGATTTTAATTCTATGTACGTTCACAGTAAATGCTGACACGGAGGTCGAGTAAGAAACCCTTCTGACGGAACAATGAACATTTATATGTACCTTGCAAGCAGTTTGAAGTTGAGACAATTGGTTCACCCCTATGTGGTCCGTAAATTGGTGGACCCATGGTGGGTAATTCAACGTAACTGGTGAACTGTGGGAGTGTGTACTTTAATCTGCTGCCTATCCCTTCTGGAAAGTACTGGGAAATCTTTTATAAATCATCACATCTTTGGTACCTTTTGCTAAAGAACGAGGTTGATCTACTTAAACTGGATTCATATCGATTTTCTACAATTAAATTTGCGTACTCGTTTTTTGCCGCGTGAGTGTAAGATGTAAAACGAGTATTTAAAAATATTTCCGCAGCACTGTGATATGGAGTTATCAAGAAAGGCGTGAAGAGAGCTCTCATTGAATTCTTACAACAGACGACGATGACCATTTATTACAAATTTTGATCCGTTAAAAGCCAGGCCTGAAACACTGTAAAATGTAATAACACAAATTAATGAAGAAAAAATTTATTTTATATCAATATAAAATGTGCTTATCTTATACATAATAATTATGGATAACTTAATTATGAAATTATGTTGTTACGTTAATTATGAAATTTTCTCTATTATAAAAGGAATGTTAACAATTATAAGCATCCTAGGGGCCGTGCTACGATAATTCGTTCTTCGTACAATTTTTTCTTAAAGGCTTTCCCCTTTAAATGAAAAATGACTCCCCAGAAGCAGTTTCTCGTGAAATAATACCTGTCCGCCTGGCGTCACGTCCCAATCAGATCGCGGTTTTGATTAATAATAGAAATACGTGGGCAATATAATGCAGCTGGCTGGATAATTAGAATCGATATTGTTTTAACCGTAGTATAACTTACAAGCCATATTGCAATGATTTCCGAGTTAAAATGATCGTTTCGTTATTTCAATCGGTGATAATTACCTGTATTATTTGATGCGTGCAATAATGAGACGATATTTGTATCTACCTATGAATTAAAACTTAATTTTTGTATGACTTATAACCAACTATTGCGCTGAAGTGGTGCAATATTCAGCAAAGTTGCAATCAAGAATCAAAGCTTAAAAATAATCTATAAATAACCAGAAAATATTTTACGTGTAATATAACACAGAAGTATTATTTAAACGAATATGTAACCGCAGATTTTTATACTGCTGAAACATATTGTTGTAGTGTGCGTATCATAGAAATGAACGAACATGATTGGCGTGCACTGTCAAAGCGGTGTCAATACTGACAAAGAGATGATTCTCAAAACTCACTCGAAGTAATTGATATCACCCGTGATATGTGGAGTAAGTTTATTTTCGGGATACATCATGATGGTATCTAAATGTTACTGGTAAGTGACGTACATTTACACCCATAACCCCTCAGGGGAGGCTTATGTCCAGCGATGGACTGCAAAAGGCACAAGACGATGATGAACTTCATATTAATCATCTGTTTATTACCCATTTGAAATCACTTTTGTCTCGATTATTAATTGCCCACACGGCAAGCACCTTACGGGGTAAGAAGAGATCATGAGATGCCAAATATCAGAGGTAACATTGTAAAATATCTTTAAAGGCACGTGTTTCTCCTGTATAATCATTTTTTTATTAATGCACGCCGGAGACTTGACTCCTCCATTAAATAGTGCCTGACCTATTTGGTGAAGATAGACAATGCTTGGTCTACCTCAGATCAGTCTGCGTCCATCATCATCGTCATCAATATTCGCATTGTATATTTTGTCATTCTCGTTAATTTTATAAATCCGCAAATTATTTCAGACGCATAAATCAAATTTTCAAAATTCCCCTCTGCGTGGCGCGACTACGATTACATTATTTATTTTGAAAATTTTAATCAAACGTTTTATTGGAGCTCTCAAAGTAATCCAAAATATATTATTAAGTGCCTACCTCTTTACCTCAGGGTTAAAATTAAAACCATACCATTATCCCTTACGATTTGTTCCTTTTTTTAAATTTCAAAAATAATCCAATATTTTACAAATATTTTTCATTCAATCCGTAGCCCCATAATGTAAAAAAGCTGAAACACGCAATTCATATTGTTCTAACTTTGCTCACACGTTCTCAGTCGAGTGTTACTGAGTGTAAAAAGTAAAAAGCCAAGCCTTGTTGAAGTTCCGCGGCTCTTTTATGTACAAGTAACGCAATTTAAACGGCACTCGCTCTTCTATTGCAGCTCACCCGTTCAGTGGTACTACAGGAGTTGAAAATGTAATATCGCTCTGATAAAAATATGTACGATATGACAATGCACCTATTGATTGAGACGTAGATATCTAGGTGAATGATGAAAGAACAGATAAAAAGTGTACATACTTCCCCACAACCTACCCCTTTAAAAAATTTTAGGCGTGATATGATAAAAATATGTATTAGAAAGTAACAAGTTTAATCTATATTTGTGGCCGTCAACTTTTAAGTTTTTTTAAGATGGTGGTGACTGGATCAGCAGCAGACTGGATCTCTAACGAAAGAGATATCTATCATTTAATGATTTCTGCCTACCCTATAAAGAACCTGGCGTGGATATGTAATACCAAGAACTTTTTCTTGTAATAAGACTACAATGGAATATCTGAGTTTCATATCTTCCACAATACATTTCTTTACGCTAACAATTTCTATGGATAACTTCTATTGGATTCTCTGACGTGTTTCTGTATAATATTATTAATTTATTTGTATTATCTACATACATCGTCATAAAGACTTTTCTATTAGATATCTCTATATAAGAATATTTTGTTTTGTTTATATATACCTACTTCTTCTTTAAAAATGTTTTTCATAAAACGTTACAAAATATTTTGTAGCGTAACTGCTCTTTTTTTCTACTTTAGATCATTTTTAAATTTTATTCGTGAAGAATGTGAAGATACAAATAATACACATCCTATTATAAACAAATGATTATTTTCTATATAACAATTTAGAGAGGATAGTGGTCTTTTCTATTTTCACGGGTTTTACATGATCATAAATAACCTCTTAGTTCTGAGACGGAGGTGAACAGCGGCTAACTTTCGGGACACCAAAATAACTGAATCACGATCCTAATGAGACATGCGGGGTATGTAGACATATCAATGTGTTAACCGTGCGACCATGTAAACTTCTAATAACCCGCATCAAGAGACGCTTGGTTACATGTCTCCTGCTTGAACCAGGTGGCAGCATCATCGACTTTGACAGCTTGGTGTCAACAAATATAACATAAATTTGCCCAGATCGTAATCTGTGCACTGCACGTAATCTGTGCACATATGTATATATATGTATTATAGATATATGTATATGGTTTCAAAAACATTTCCTCGTCTTTTACTCAATACTTAACAGAGTATTGATTTTATGCTGAGATTGTTAGACTTACTAG
>DWTO01001035.1:0-17691 GCA_018244755.1 Jemadia pseudognetus
AGAAAATTTAAATTAGAAAATTTTTGTAGTGTTCGACCCGGGAATCGAACCCGAAACCTCCCGATCGTCAGTCGCACTTGCAACCAACACGACCAACGAGGCAGTCAATTTAATACACAACAACAATACAATATTTAATACAAGGAAGACGAAAAATAACTGACAACAATTTATTAAACCTACAACATAATTTTAAGTTAAGTTTCGAAAGTTGTCTTTTACACCTTGGTTACAAATAGTGTTAAATGGCGTCTTTAATAGGAATAATATTTTAATTTGTTGATAGAAAACCCCGTCGTAAGCGGCCCTATCGGAAACACTGCTCAGTGTATTGTTATCTTATCATACTATTGATGTTATGTATATTCAATACTGTTTAACGATTTTTTTTTCTGCCCGTTAGCGTTTCAAATTACATAGCATTAGATGCTTTACCATCCAATACCATCCATATACCATCCGATACGTAATACAGAATCCGAGTATCATATTTGTAAGAATATTTTTCGTGTAAGTCGCGATTCGTCGTTAACATGCTGAACAGATAAATACGTTGCAATTTCGATGGCGCCATTTTAGATTGGGCTGCAGGTAACAGACACCAAAAGAGTTGCGACACTCAACTGGACGCCGTTCGTTGCCATCTAACGCACGTCCAACTCGAAGCAGACTCACCGATTCGACAATTCTCAATTGTTATCTTCAAACGATGTTACAATAAACATCGAATAAAAATCGTACGCAGATGTCGACACCTATTCCACTTGGCCCTCGACGCCTCCAGCTGGACAAACAAGCGCCGTATAAACTATGTGTATTGTAATAAACACACTGACAATGACATCAGCTGCACATCGCAAATATTTCACCTCAGCAATACATTGTTCGTTTTGTATCAGGTCGAAAGCTTCCCACCATTTGATATGTCAAGTCGGTAACGGTAACACTTTTTATACGCTGAGGAAAGAAGCGCTCCTACGCGTGCTATCCACCCTCGCTTTTCTACTGAGTGCGATTGTTTGATTTGACAACTACTCGGTAAATGTATTCTTTCGTTTGCTGTGTGCGTAACTGTTTACTTGGGCACGCAGAGCTTTGCCAAAAATCTATTTTAAAATTAAAAAGATTATTCACTAATTGTGGGTTTTACAAAATGAACATCATACGTAGTTTATGTAATATACATATGTTTATATGTATATAAATACATATTTTATGTAAAGTCACCTGAGTATTACTTAGGCACTATTAGATGATACACAATACATTGAATTAATACATTTAAATTTATTTTCGTGTTATTGTTATACTTTAATATGGGCAGTATCAGTTAAAGTCGGCAATGGAGTTAAGCACAAAGAATGTACGTTGCGCAATTTAGAAAAAGAGGCAGAAAAATGTGTGTCAAAAATATAATTTAGATCGTATTAAAATACCAGCATTTTAGTGTAAGCAAACTTCACCCAAATACCGAAGCAATCGGCTTTGTGGAGGGACAGCGAACACGGTCTCTCGCGGTTACTCATGAGCGTGACGTCATCGATTAAAGCATGAGTAACAAACCGGTAAAAATCACATATGCATTCATAAATAAATGCGTTGATGTAGACATCGGCTATTCTCCGAATTGTTACGTGAAATGTCACAGAAATCGCACAAGTTACATGTGCTGTGGCCGGTCGGAAGATTTCTGTTTCGTCACACATTTGTTGGTGGCTAAGACGTGCCTTGAACTGGGAGTCCGGCGACTCATCATTGTTTACTACCTGTTTACTTTCGTCTGCCATTTAACAATGAGGTCACCGTGGTTGTTTAAATTTACGACCTATAACAGATTCCTAACTCGTTGTGAGCTGTTGTTATGCTCAATAAAATAACATTCTCGAAAGTCTACATTTTGTTATTCATTATCAGTTTTGTACTGAGCTAAACACCGAATCAGTTCTGGAATAAAATCATTTACATTGAGTGATACTGACCAGTTGTATATTGGTGTATTATAAATAGATGTTACGTTTTTAATACATACTCATCCTACTGACCGCTATTCCGGTTTCCAGTTCTTCGTCCACGTACGGTCTCCTCGACAACTAGCAATAATATCGACCGTATGTTTCGTAATAAAATGATGCGTAGATTTAATACGTTGTATATAAATTGCTCGCACGAATAGCATGTTAAGATAAGGATTGCAATTAGACTAACATAATGTACAAGGAATGTTAAGGTAAGTTGACTGGTAATTGTTGGTAGAGTATTCTATTTGTTAATCGTTTCTGGAGTTTTTTACGCACAATTATACACATGGTAAATATCAGTTTACAATAAAAACGTTCGTGAGTACCTATGGACGTGACTAAATATGTTTTGGACGCTGTATTGCCATTTCGCTGCGTTTGGCGGGAGTTCCTGAAGAAGTATTACGTAAGGTCAAAAATTGATCTGGCTACCCGAAAATTATTAGTAAGTTGAGACTGTATAATTATGTTTATATTGTAATTATGAATGTAAGATTGATCATAATATTATTCAGTAAACTAATTATGTACATAAATGAATTCAACGATAAGATAAAATATAAGAACAATGAACACTAATAGAAAGGGTGGGAGATTCCACGATTACAAATTCTTAAATGTTTTACAAAAAAATTCTACCTAATATCTATTTAAGTTTTTATGGGGTTGAAAGGATGTTTTGAAACGCTTTTTCAAATAGTGACAGAGAATTGGAAAATCTCGTCAAGTAATTATGTGCGTTGTCTTAGCAGTGCACACGTATCTATAGTCTTGTTAAATCAGTAACAAAACATTGTGAAAAGATATTCGCTATGTGTATTCTTAGCAGTAAAGTTTATTTAACAACTTTGTAACAATGAGATTATATTAATATGATCAAATAGTCAGTGTTACTGAAAGCCCAGCTTTTATTTCTTAAATAAACACTGTTGTCTCAAAGCATTTTATGTTGTACAGTTGGCAGAATGTCATGAGAAAATGATCGAATGTCTGCTGCAGATACTTCTTTATTATCTATGGTCTCTTTGTGACTGATTAATAAAACTATGGTTATTTTGTGATCACTGTAATTGAAACCATAATGAAGACGTAAGACGCTGAAGTCAGTCATGACCTCTTGATTGAAGTGGATGTGTCGAGCAAGGCTGCGGAGTGTCACTGAGAACAATGTCATTGTAATAAAGCGTAACGCGCCGGTGAAAATAACATGTTTCTAACCTACCTACGTCTTAACTCACCAATGGCGGACATTGCGCAAAGAAACATTACTGTTTTTCAAATTTCTATAAATATCCCGCGCTCCTCAATAACAATTTGCTACTGTTTATTTTTTTTACATTTGTTTAGTCTTAGTTTTGTATAAAGGAGTTGAAAAGGTGATGAAAAGGTCTTTCATGTTAATTCTGATTTCATTCACCAGTTTCTGTGCAACAACCTAGGGTCCCCATAAATTATGAAGTATACTTTGACTTTTCTTCATCATTATCATCATCATCAGCCTATCAGTCTACTGATGGACATGGCTTCCCCTGAGGGGCTGTACTCGTAATCCCCACGCTGGGCATGCGTCCTGGGTTGGGAAATGTATTCTTACTTACGTCCGATACAGACATTTTTCTTCATAGTCCGTCAAAGTTCAATTACAAGCAAAATATATGAATGTAACTAGATTAACTAGTCAAAAATGGGAGTATCACATCATGTTAAAAATACGAAAATATATGTTGCCATTGCAAAGATCTTAATTTTCCACTTATTTTGGATGTTTCCAGCTCTTAATGTTTGAGCTGTGTGTAAGGTGTAATATCGACATCGGTAACGGTTTGAATACCTACCATTATATCCCAGTTGGATTCGTGCCAATACACGTTACATTAATTTGCAATTTAAGTCACTGTATTTTCATGTGTTTTCGTTCATGCGGGTTTGTACTTTTTAGTCACACACACACATACGTCATATCATTAAATATTCTACGCGTCATAGCACGCATACCTTAAATACTTAGTTTTTCAGATTATGTCATGTCTTTTTTAATAATGAACTTTCTAGAAAAATATCTATGATTTAAATTTTTTATTTTAGAAAGTGCTATTAATAAATATTTTGTTATTTTACCTGCCAATTACATAGTAAATACTGTTGCGCGTGTGGCTATTTCAAATAATAATGCGTAATACTATTTCTAAATATACCAACTCTATTAGCTTCTATATGATGTGTTTAAATTTCGTGACGATTTCACAATGTATACCTACCATACCAAATGAGGAAGAATCGATAAAGATACACGAAATAAATTAAGGCATGTTATACACGAGTAAAATTATATGACAAATGACAATATTGTCAGTATTACATTGTGAAATTAGGTCGTTAATATGGCATAGTGAAATCACGTCCTCGAAAACTCACAATCAATTAGATTATTGTTTATTGCCCGTACAAATAAACGAAAGTTCCACTGTTAGGCGCACCTTTCACTAATCTCCGCGGGTCCGGCACTTAGATCGTTAACGAGATAAAATAGATCGCAGGGTTCGAATGCTTATCGAGTGCGGTCAGTGATGCTTTGCTCGAGAGAAAATAAATCTTCAATTGGGTCAATCAAATGCCATGCCGCTTGCGCGCTGGCGAAATGCTTAATCGCCTTTTTCTTTCGTTCGCTCTTAACAATGTTCACTTTGATTTCTGAATATTCACGTTGATCTTTATAAATATTCACAATATTCATCAGCTACTTGTCATTATTCAATTTACTACCACCCATGTATGTGTTTTAAAGGCAACATTGTCTAGATGTTTTTCGTACCGAACGGTATCTTGACACTTTTGTGGTTGATTGCAAATAACTTGATAATTAGATTTATAGATATTTTTCGTATTTGTTAGAAAGTTTGTTGAAATAAAAAATGTTAAAGTTGAAAATAATCTCAAGTTAAAATTTCCGAAAGGTCTGTTTTAATTAATACTTTGGGTGGAAATAATTCAAATGTCATTTATTCAAAATTGGTTCATTAGAACACTTTTTTTGTACGTCAAAATGAAACTTATTAAATATCTGTGTATAGTAGGTGTGGTAACAAGTAAAAATGTTTTAATAAGTCATAAAAACGTTTCATTTTGTTTCAATTCCATAACATCGACATTGTTTAGTGAGATAATTCCAACAAATCAAATGCTGAATCAAAAGGGGTTATGTATTTAATACATATTTGTGCACGTTTCAGATGGCACAGTTACTGACTGTGCGACTGAATAAGTCGGACCAGCAACCGCTGGGCTTCCGGCTGCAGGGCGGCAAGGACTTCGGTACTCCCCTGGTTGTTCAGAAGGTAAGATTATATTGTGTTATAATATGACTCATTCTTTGGCTACCCGTCAGTCCAGTGGTTAGTGAACCCCAAATCTAATGGTAGGTTCGAGTACTCAGAACAAATATATTGTTTGTAGAATGCGAATATTTGTTCTGTATTGGCTGTATATGAAAGTATTTATTTATTGGCTGTTCGGTTACCATGATACAGACTCTGTAATATCTGAGTTCAGGTGCCCATATGTGGGGATGTTCAAATATGTTGATTCATAATTTATTTGGTTGTCAATTACAATGTTATGATCGCATTACATTTGGATAACACTTGGGTTAAATATACATTTATAAATGCTTTAACTCATAGCACATTACATATTATTTTAATGTTGTCTTAATGTCTGCAAAACTCAGCACAAACACTGCACAATAATTTATTGTTTCCTGTTACGTTTGCATGTGAAAATAATTCATTGGTGCGCTACATAATATGTAGAGTTAGTTCTGCCCGCGATGCTTCTACACACAAGCAAGACCCACCTCTATCTGCTGAGCGATCGATGAGTCGCGACAGAAAAAAACCACTCCGCCATTACCAGCTATCGTAATACAGATATACTTGTAAAAAAACCGTACGAAAGGCAGTCCGTTCTTAGAACAACAACGTGTACCTATGCTTGTTAAAAAGTCTTATTCATATATATTCATAATTACACATGTAGCGATGTTACAGGAAAATTATATTCAACAGGTTTTGTCTGTTGTTAATAATATAGGCTGACGAATAATTATATCGTAAACAACTAATACTAAGAAATATATCGAGTGATATTTTTCTACCATTATATTTGTCATTCTTTATCAGCCGCTCAGCAAGTAGATACACAAGTAGACGGCCGGGTGATTAGTTATCCAAGGAGCTTTTACCTCTCATTAACTGTTAGCTGGCCTCGTTGAATAGTTTCGACACTCATCTCTGTAAAGTGCCTATAAATTTTAATTTTTTTTTCCTAATGACTACATCATTGATGCGTGTCGCGTATTCACAAAAAACGTAAATAATTGTTTTCAATCACTAAAATTCTCAAATGGTTACCGAGATTGACGTAATCAAGTAAATTACGAGTGTAGCGCGCTAACACGGGCTACCTGGTGGCAGGCAACAAGCACTTTCGTGTTTGAACAAACAATCATCGGTCATCGTAATTAATCATCATTCAATTAGGCGAAGGGCATTTTTAATCATCGCGACTTTCATAAACAAGTCCTTATAAAGCTATAGAATTGAGTAATGAAAATTTTAAACGTAACATCACGCCTGTTATCCCCGAAGAGGTAGGCAGACGAGTGTATTACACTACCACGTTTCGCCAGTCACGTTTACGTCCCACTATGGAATAGGTGGTGGGCCTATTGCCTTGCACCGGTTACAAATTTATCAATGAAAAATTATTATTTCTTTTCAAACAAAAACAAGCACAATGACTACTGAAAAATATCATTTTGTTTATAATAGAAACAGGTACAATATCTCAAATGGCAAATATTATTGTCTATGTGAAAAACAAATATTTGCAATTCGGTTCCCTCCGCGTACCCCGGAAAGGGCCTGGCGTAAAGATATGTATGTATATAAAAAACAGATAGAAAGACTTTAATTCTAGAACATGGTAAAGTACTGTTGAGGCCATTGGAAACACCTGATCGGACACAGCAGCAGTGGGTGGTCGCTCGTCGTATCTGACCCCTTCAATCTGATCCGACGAACACATCTATCATGACGTTACAAAATATACAAATGCAAAACATAATGGTTCCCGAGTACAGCCAACAACGGTATTCTGTTCGCAGCGCTTGCTGTATGGTTTTTTTTATAATTGTATTTGTCACAGAACAATCAGATATTAGCAAACGGGGCCATGTGAGCCACCAGCGGGGTCATCGAACTATTAATTCCCGGATCTGCGCGGAGGATGGATGTGTTTAATCGTGGTGAAAATTCTTTGCTAACAAATAGCTATTAGAGTTCCCAGTGGAAGTGTGCGCTCTGTGGCTGCGAGTTTTGTTACATATTTTCGATTGCGCGGCTCGCATCACGCCTGAGTTATTTTCATTTCGTTTACATAACTTTTTATGTGCCTACACATAGAACAAACATGATTTTTTGCTGTACTCTAAGATATGTATGTACAAAAGTTGAATAATTTTGAGTTACGGTTGTAATATTCATATGCTAATACTTTTGAGCGAAGCCGAGGACAAGGCGCGATGACGCGCTGTGGCGGATACTTATGTCCAGCTGTGGGCTGATATATGATTGCGATAATACTTTTGAAGGAGATAATCACTCGTTGGATATGTTGTTCGATAGCGTTTATTATGAAATTGTTGTAAGTTCGCGGAATCAGGCGTCTTTCACACCGGCGCCCGTGTATGCAGTTTCATGAATGCATTAGAAGCGCGTCGGATTTGAAGGAAGGAGATAGTTAACACTCGATCCCCTCTACTTACCCCGTAAGGCGCCTGGCATGTTGATATTTTTAACCACGATTTGTATATTGTTCAGCGAAAAATACATACATTTGGTCGCTTAAATATCGAGTAGGAACAGGTTCGAAATTGTAGAATGTTTATCTTCCACCTACGTTTCAAGAAACATGACAATTACAATAAATTTCTCTACACAACTTTTAAGTAATTGTAATAATACGTTATATGTGTGATATGTAACACGAACACTTAAATATTTTTATATAACCACAGATATTAATACATACGAGTATCTATGGCCTTAATCCTTTTTATTCTGGGAGATCACTGTCCAACGGCGGAATTCTCAATGGTCATAACGATAGACACCAGCGTCACCCAGTTGACTCATTAATTAAAGGATTATGTAGTGAATTGTAGTGTGGAAGAATTATTACTTAATCTATACATCTATACAGATAAATAAAATTGGAGTGTCTGTTTGTAACATTAAAATAACCGCTTTTTATTAAATGCATACGTCTGTAGACACGTTACATATACCAAAATAACATTTTTTACAATTTTTGTGTCTGCCTGTTTGTTCCGCTAATCGTTGGAACGGCTGGACGGATTTTGACGGGACTTTCACTGGCAGATAGCTGATGTAATATGGAGTAAGTTAGGCTACATTCATTTTAGAATTTTTAAATTCCACGCGAACGAAGTCGCGGCCGCAGCTTGTCATAAATATATTTGCAGTTTATTGATCATAGTGACGAAAAAACTGTAGGCTTAACGATATAATTTATTGATCCAGTAGATCTCAAAATATATTAACATATTATTTACATTTATAATCATAGACTAAAAAGTTTACCTGTATCTTCCATAATAACGAGAAGTGACAAGAACAATATTTTCATAGTATGTCGACAAAGATATTGTTAATTTATCGACTTTGAAGGATATTGCAATTTAATGTTACCACAGAGGTATACAACAGCCTTCATTAACCTTGTATGGTTATATTAAGAAACTGTTATCAATTCAGGAAAATACCTCGAGGAAACCAGTTAGAAGGTTTTTCGAAACCCATTAGCCAAGACATGAATAGATGAACTACTGTTTATGGTTTCTTAATTGTGTTTGGTGGTTCAGTTCTAAAATTAAGCAATATATGTATATGTTAAGTGATGGAGGCTTAAACTGGTGTATAAAAATTTAAATTTGAATAGGAAATTTTTAAGCTTTTCACTATTTATGTAAAGTATAAATGAGTATAGAAAAAAAAATTAAAACAATCCAACCCGCGTGCTCAGCTTGGGGGATTATGTGTAAATACCACCCTTATGGGAAGACTATGTTTAGCAATGGATCATGACGTGCAAGATGAGTTAAGAATCATTTGCATTTTCAAATGTTAAAAATCAAAAATGTTGAATAATCTCCTGTGATCCGAGTACCTATCAGATTTTCAAAAGACAACAACAGTTAAAAGTTAAAACACAATATTAAAAAGTAGTTGTCCTGTTACTCAAAGATATATAATGTCCATTAAAGCTGGTGTCTCGTATCGTGTATAATCAGATTCACTCTTATTAACTGGACCGGCTGGAGTGGAGAGTCGCGGCCGGCCAGTTGCGTAACCAGTCGGGTTTTATCGTTCCGAACATAATCTGAGTCACGTACTGCTAGGGATTTGTTTTGAAATTAGAACGCCGTGTGGCGACAACGCTCCGTGGATTATCGGCACTGGTATTTTCTAATTATCTGGTAGTCAGTCTGGTATGTACCACTGCTGTGAACACAATAGTGGGCAGAGCGTTTCTTTGAAACCTGAAGCCGTTTTGTAAATAAAGTATATTAAGACCACCGTGCTATTTAGACCACCTACCTACCACATTTTAAGATTTGTACCTAGTCTACTCCGTTTAGTATAAATAATACTAAACACACACACACACACACGCTTTCTAACTGTTGTAATATATAACATATTTATAGTATTATATTTGCATTCGAATTATAATAATAGATGTATAAATGATTATTTATAGTTCAGTTTTAAAATGGTCTAAAGTGATTTATGTGACTTAAAAAGGTGTCATTATTAATTCTAGCAGAAAGCGAATTTGAATAATGAATGAAAAACGGACTTCAAACACTCCGATATTAAAGTGGATGCTTGATGTATCCATTTCTAAAATAATACAATTATTTTTCCAATTGTCGTGAATTAGTGATATAAGTTACCTATTGTTATGAATGGGTGTGATAAAAGTAATTGATAATGATGTTGGTAAAACTGACTGAGTTAAATGATTTATAATCCATTTCAATTGCATTAATGATTAATATGCACAAATAAGTCCAAGGGTACGGCTAAATTATTTTCGGTACAGTCGAGTCTGTCTACAGTTATTTTCGATTATGCCAACTGTTGCAATCAATGTTTGTATAAACTATGAAAGTAATATAATATAGTTAACGAGATTTGTTCGATATTTCTGTAGTTTGAATTTTTAATTAAGTACTCTTAACAACATGCGACGCATTTTAAGTAGGAATTTTTAATTAATGTCAAAATTTCGATGTAATTTAAAAAAACAGAAGTAAAGTTACAAAAGTGTGTGTGCACGATTCTCTAACTATGCTTCCAATTTCAAAATAAGTAGTTTATTCTTTGAGGAGGCCTAAACCTTAGCAATCTATATTTTCTAAATTATTTATTTTTATTTTGAGATCGAACTTTATGTATACACCGTAAACGACCTGGCTTGCGGATGTAATAATAATCTTTTAATTTGCACAGGACATTCACTAAGAACACTCGTCTCGTATTTTTCAACTGACGCGACATTTTGAAAGAAAGAAATAGTCAGCATTAAAGAAAACATAATACGGCGCGACCTCGCACCGGGCGGCGCGGCGGTAATCTCTCGTTCTTGTATTTCCAACGCCTTATACGGCGCGCGCGTGCTCTCCGCGCTAAGGGCATTGCCATAATCGTACCCAAGGAACGATAAAAAAGCTAATAATTATATTAGTGTTTATAGGCAAAGTCCCCTCTTTTAGGGGAAGCATATGGCTGGCAGTGAACATACACAGGATGGTGACAATGGATAGTATTAGGTAAATAAGAACAATATTATGAATAATAAACACCGTTACTTAAATTTGGAAAAACCATTTACCCCTTTTAACGTTTCACTGTTGGACATAGGAATTAGGAATCTTTTCAGAATGAGAACAGTAAGTGCAAGGGGGAGACAACTGTTAGGAAAATCATGTTTTCAGTCTATATCAGAAATATATACATACTTGTCATTTCTCTTTACAAATCGAAAAGAGAATATATCGAGAGAACAATAAAGAAATGTAAAAATATTAAGTACCAGTTCGTGTAAAATAAAACGTTGTATGTATGCTTTAAATTAATTAATCTTGACAGTAACAAGTACCTAGTTAGGGTAAATTATGACATATCATGATTCCATCAGCCCTTCATCTAAATGAAAATTGTATTTAACAAAGAAACGCGGATTACATTTTCTGTCCACAAAATAACAGATTTCTTTCCAAATTCTATCGGTAGGTACTATATAAACGCACAGGTGAAGGTTTCCCGTAACAAAATGTCCTAATAAGGGCATTATAGGAAATTTGGTTATGAATTACAAAATGTTGCCATTTGCCTGTTAGGTACATCTAAGGGTCCACTTACATGCTATGTAAACATGAATTTTTTCATTTGTATCTAAATTTCATATTAAACATAGATTTCTAGTATCCGGAATTTCAAGTAACCAATTTACTAAACATTAAAACATGTGTGGTTACACATCACGTTTCAAATATAATACACAGCATTTTAAAAATTATGAATATATAAAGTCAGTATAATAAATAAGGAATTATTACATTTACCTGTTATGCTTGACTAATACCAACAAATACTAAGTATAATTCATTTGTATCTTCAGAGGTGAATCTTGTAGAGAACAATAAGTTGGATAAAAAGAAAGTGATTTTAGTAAAGTTTCTTAACGTTGACTGCCGTCTTGCTCGAGTGGATGTTAGCGCGACTGTCGATCAAAAGGTGATGGGTTTAATTTAAATCCCGCGTCGGATAAAATTGTATTTGACTAACTTAAATTTTCTAATAAGGGCTCGGAGTTCGACTTTGTGTCCGGTGTGTGCCAATAGACTCACCCCTATTCCATAATGAGACATAAACTTAACAGGTGAAACAGAGGACTGTATTTCACTCCTCTGCCTATCTCTTCGGGGATAAAAGACGTGATGTTACGTTTTAAATCAATAAATCATTAACAATAACAGTTCTAAACGTTAATTACGTAATAACTCAGTGTTGAGTGTTCCATACGGTTATTACTAGTACGAACCGGTAATTACCAGAACTAAATACATTTATCACACTGACCGTAACGTATTTTTTCCTTAAGTTTAAATTCCTGCATTCGAGTGGAGGTCATGGTCGACAGGTGTAGTGTAAAGGTGACCGGAAGACAGTTGTCTTAAACATTCCTTTTCCATTAAATCGCGGAGCCCTGCTTCTGGGTTTTTAACACCCTGGATTGATTGGTAGTTAAATCGAGCAGGCAATAAGTTTGCTCTATTTAGAATTAAGTGTTACAATAAAATATACTATTCATCCATCAATCAGCCTTTGGAATTCCACTTTTGAACCTAGAAATCTTCCAGGCGGGGATACTCACTACTGTCCTGGATCAATCGCATCCAATTACTTTGTTCAGGTCGTCAAACCACCCGATGGCTTTTCTTCATGGCCTTTCTTCTCCGTCGGTCGTCAGCCCTGCAAACGATGTAGTCTTCCCATTGCCTTTTAAACTTGTTAATTTTCACATAAATAAAAAGCCTATTGCACAAAATAGCACTAGTAGGTACTATGCTTTTAATCACATAACCAGACGGCAACACAGGTGTACGTAAACAAAGATGCGATCGTGTCAAAAGGACAACATTTTAATCGCATGAGGAAATAGCCGATGTGTTTTTAATTTCCTGTCACAATGTTTATCTTTACAAGAATACTTTATATCACTGCATGCGTAATTACGATTGTTTCCGATTCGCAACGCGTAAATCTTTTATCATCTTCCGTGTAATATCTACTGGTATTGGAACAGATAGATGAATGTTCTGTTCCGGTTGGATACGGGCACAATTATATTCATAAAGTATTTTAATCCTATTGGCAGCTGCATCGCTACAGTGTTTTGTTTAACGTTGTATAGTCGAGGTCATTGTTTGCCATCTGTTATTGTGTACCTACATCATAATAGATATGTACATGCTAAATAATATAAGTTCTTCGACCACACTTCTCAACGTTATAAATGTAATAATATTTTCATTTAGTAAAGTCTTCTTTTAAATACACGGTACAAAATGTATCTCGTGATACCCATAGAGTAAGTAATTGCTTTAAATAACCTTATGTTAACAAAATCAATGTCACGAACTCCGACTGCGTATGGTCAGTTAGACAGTCACAACCTTATATGGATGTTACAGACGATGTTGATTCGGTCCATATTTTGGAGGTTTGCTTTAAAAATAAACGAACGTACAAAACTTTGATGTTAGGTATACAGTAGATTATGTATTATGATGAGTGTATGTGAGAAGTTTTTAAATTAAATATAGAAAATAAGGAGAATATCGCGAGGAAACTTCTACACATTAGTGTTCTTCATTATGTGCGCTATGGTGTGTGTAGTCTGTGCACCCGCACTTAGCCAGCGTTGCAGTCTTTGGTCGTAATCCGTCTCATTCTGAGAGGGACTCGTGTCCAAGACCAGCACCATTCAAGAGTTATCAATGATCATGAGTAGACCTATGGGAACGGCCAGTATTATGCTGATTCATAGCAGAGTTAGGATTTCCTTTCTGTGCGAATGCAAATGTTCTTAGATGAATCAGAAAGTGTAATTTCCATATGTAATTTGTAGGCCAATCTCAAGTAATCGCATTAAGGATAGGCACAACCTAGTGTGTCTATCGTCAAGCACGTTTCCTGTTAGACTACGTCACGAACCTAAGTTAGTACCTTGTTTTATATACCAGGCAAGAATAAAAATCAAATTTAAAAACTTCACAGTAAACAGCCAAAAAACGTTTAAAACCAGCTCTAGAAACTTTTTAAGTGGTCAACGTATTTAATAACCAATTCTACAAACTTACCCCAACCTAAACTAACCTCTTTATATAAATGTAAAGGTGTAATTAAAACCTTTACGTAAAAACAGTTTAATATATCCGTCACCGTGGAATATTTTTATATGTGTGCCATTTGGCGTGCCGGTTTTTGTTGAAAAATGACGGTATTATTTATAGTAGGTACTCGATGAAGTCCCACAGGTTACGCGCGCAGTTG
Organism: Jemadia pseudognetus; assembly: GCA_018244755.1. Lineage (NCBI taxonomy): Eukaryota > Metazoa > Arthropoda > Insecta > Lepidoptera > Hesperiidae > Jemadia > Jemadia pseudognetus. The sequence continues at coordinate 14,225 of DWTO01001035.1, forward strand.
GCAGCTGACGTCATTTCTGCCATTTTCCGCCTGCGGCCCCCGTCGTACATTCCTTAATAAAATGAGCCCGTCGTCTAGACTTCACAGTCCAGCCATTTTCACCCTATTGCTTTGTACTCCAACGCTGCCGGCGTTTATAACTACTTACGTTTATAAATACTTTTGGACTGTATATCGAGGATTAAATTAATAAAGATGGTTCAAAATGTCGTATAGTTATGTGTCATTATATTTAAAGCATGACGTTGGTCTGTTGGTAATTAGTTTATAACTCAACACGCAAATGCTATTTTTAGGAATGGTAATGAATGTTGTGTATTAAATGTCTGTTTAAAGTTATAAATTATAAGGAATTTTTATTCATAGAGACATCAAATTTTTCAAAATTAATATTGACATTGATCTTTTGAACATTTAAGCCACAGTCGATTATTATTAATGAACTATTTTGACTAAGTACCAAGGAGATTTTTAACTTTTGCCTGTTTAAGATTCAAATCCAGATCTGGGCCCGGTGCCAACGTTTATAAATACTACGGCATCCGACCTTGTGAATGTCGGAGAAAATTACCTAATACCAAAAATAAAAATATGCGAGGATTGTACATACATATTTTATAAAATTATCATGAAATATATCCAAGACTTAATCGTAGCGTCTAAAAATATAAGAAATTAAATCGGTTCTTCTGTTTTACTGATTGCCTCGTTTGTCGTGTTGGTAGCAAGTGCGACTGCCGATCGGGAGGCCCTGAGTTCAATTCCCGGGTCTGGCACTACGAAATTTTTGTACATTAGATTTTCTAGTAGCGGCTCGGAGCCTGGACATGTGCCCGGTGCATGGCAATAGGCTCACCACCTATTCCATAGTGCGACGTAAACGTAACCGGTGAAACAGTAGATAAATGTACAACACTCCCAGTTCTACATTCCTCTGCCTACCACTTCTGGGATTACAGATGGTTTTTTTTATTCTGTTGAAAGGCAACGTTTTAAAACAATATAAAATATATTGTAACAAAAATCTGAAACATTCATACTATGATTTCAATTGATTCTATAAGCATTCTGAATTCTCAGTAATAGCAATGTATCTATGATTATCTCGGAGTGGCTTGGACAAATCTGTTGTGTCAAATAGCCTAACTGCCTACTTCTAATTATATTATCTAACGTAAACAAGTTTTATGCTCGTCAATTGGTGTAACGTATTTATATTGATTTGAATTTGTTAAGGTAAACGGAGGCAGCGCGGCGGAGCGCGCGGGGCTGCAGGCCGGCGACGCGCTCATCCGCGTCAACAACACCGAGGTGTACACGCTGCGCCACCAGGAGGCGCAGGACGCGATCCGCGCCGCGGGCCCCGCCCTCGAGCTCACCGTCCAGCGGTATGTCGCCTTCACACACCACTAACACAGTTACCACACTAATTTTTTACACTGTCGAAGAATCCAGTCGACGATTCCTATTGTTCGCGCGCACGTGCAAGAAAGGCAAGACAGTGCTGCCACACTATTCTTTGACGTTCCATTTATGAATTATGTAACATAGATCGCTACATAAGAAAAGTTTGAAAAATATGTATCTGAGAGTAAATTTTTACATACATAATTTGTATTACTAGTATGTGGTCATGTTTTCTGTCCTGATAAATCGCATATGTATGTAAAGTAAATCATTGCACTATATGATGTCAGCATTGTTATAACGTCTACCCGCATTGTGCTGGTATTTGTCGTAAATTTTTATAAGGGAATAATAACTGTTAATTTATTTAGCTGCAGTCTTATTTACTTACCCAAGCTGCACGTAATCCGAAGTACCACTTTGTACAATACTTTAATGATAAGTACAGAATAGTTTAATTATGACTGAAAGCCCGACTAATTTGCACTTATCCGAAGTTCTTCTTTATAAGCACCCAACCATTGCAGCGAAATTACGCGCGAAAACTCGCATACGGTGAAGTTCTCGGATACATTCGAAACTAATTTAGCTATCCCGAAAAAACATACACGAGTTAAGCCGACACATAATTGATCACTATTTTTGTGCACCATATAACTTTTTAAGGCTATTTATATTTAAAGGACGCATGCGATCCAACTCCGTACTAATAAAAAAACTCGTGCCGCCACCAATCAATTGTCATTCAAGTTGCAAGGCAGTAAACTTGTGCTACGCCTTGAATTGAATACGACTTGTACACAACACTTTTATGGAAGCCAGATGGTGGCCATTACGCAAGCTATTTGCGTAATTGTAACTCGAATGTATATATTGTTCACTTGGAACGAGTTTTTCAATTCAATACCGATATTTGCAGCTTCCGACGGCTGAGGCACGTCGCAGGCGCCACTCGAAATAGAACACATTTAACATTTAAGCACATGCCATATGACATAAGTATAAAACTTGATCTTCATTCGCATTTCTGCACACTAGTTAAACACCGGTTTAATATAAGCAATGATATTAATGTACCGGCGACCGCAGCTGGATCAATTATGATTCCTGTTGGTTTTCGAAAGGCCGCATAAAAATGATTGTTGCGTTCTTGAGCTAATTTCATTTTAATTAAACCCCATTAAATGTTATAAAACCGCGACTTTATCTTTCACTTTCACTGGCTGACGTTCGTTTAAAATATAAGTTTTTTTTATTTGTGTCACAGCATGCACCGTTCATACAAGGTGAACAATTTATAATTGAGTTGAGTTAAGTTGAGTTGAGTTGAGTTGGTTGAGTTAATGAAACTTGGGTCTTAATTTTTAATTTAATATAGTAGCATTTTATTTGCGCTGAAAGCTTATTTGAGCTTTTACCTGACAGTGGCGGGGGCACGTGGCGGCCGTCCGTGACGCCGACGGGCAGCCTGCCTCGGCCGGGCTCGCGGCCTCTCGGAGGCACCCCCACGCCGGTAACCGCGACTTCGCTCAAAGCCAACCCGCAACCGTCGCGCGCCTTCGGCTCGGGTCACAACAGTGTCGCCAAGCCTTTCGGTTATGTAAGTCATGCAACAATATGATTACTTAGAACCTTACAGTAACCCTATAACGTTTTGTGAGCAGTGCGGATCTGTCCTGCAGTGGTATACTATGACCTTCATCCTTATAATCCTGAAAGGTGATCTGTGTCTAAAAGAAAAGCGATAAAAGGGTTAAAGATGATGACATAAAGAGATATAGGTAATTTAAAGAGGTATAATTATAAAATAATCAGCAACCACTGACAGTTTTGGCGATTAAGTGACTGCCTCGTTGGTTGTGTTGGTTGTAAGTGCGACTGCCGATCAAGAGGTTCTAGGTTCGATTCCCGGGTCGGGTACTATAGAATTTTTCTAATTTAGATTTTCTTGTAGTGGCTCGGAGTCTGGATATGTGCCCGGTGCATGGAAATAGGCTCACCACCTATTCCATAGTGGGACGTAAACGTAACTGGTGAAACGTGGGAGTGTTCTATACTCC
>DWTO01001036.1:0-17689 GCA_018244755.1 Jemadia pseudognetus
TTATAACACTCTCAGTCATCCCTAATTAAAAAAGTTAACAATATTAACTATTCCTTAAAAAAGAATCATAGAAATCGATATAGATTGATGGTAATCATAGATATCAATATAATTCAGTTAAATGATAACGGGTATTCATTGACTTTTAGGCAGTACGAAGTTCGCCGGGTCACCTAGTCTTTAATAATATCATATATGGTTTATTAACATGTACAAATGTGCAAGCCAAAAGTTAATTATTTGTAGGTAATCTAGTTTTTTTACAATAAAATTGGATCTGTTGGTATGGAAAGATAAGATTTTTTATCAAAAATATTTAACCATAACATTATCACATGTGCAGTTTATCTGTGGTGGTTTATCTTTCACTCAAGCACAAAGATTCTATAGAATTGATGAAAAAACTTATGCCTAAGCCAATGTAATGTAATACATGTTACAATTAATGTAATTAATATAGACTTAAATCATTATGTAATCTGATATTTTTAGCAGATACATGTGATTATTAATATGATCTTAGTAATTTATTGCACAAACACTACATCCAGAAATTGTATAATTAGAGCATGTAAAGATTTATTTGCTTCTTGATATATGTAAAGTAGAACCTCTATAAGTCATGCTTCACGGGAGACACCAATAAATTCAGGTTATAGAGTTGACTTATGGAGGTTTTCGACATAGACAAAATTTGTTTCGCCATAAGAGGTAGAGATTCATTCATACTAATTTTGAGTTAGAGATGTGAAATAAATAAATATTCAAGTTACAAAGGTAACAAACACATTTTAATTTGTTATTAACCAACAAAGCATAAATTTAAAAAAGCAAGCATGTGTTAACATGAGTCTTAAATTCCTGAAGTAGTAATCCTATTTATTGTATACTCCCAAATTGTTTTCTAAGTTACAATGGTGGAAAATTCTTAAAATCGGTTGGGTTGTAAAGGTTGTAAAATAAAACATTGCCATATTCGAGATGCACAGGTCCAATTTAATTTTTTGAGTTATAGAGGGAAAATATGTACTGAAATGGATTGCAGGGACTCACTGAATATTTCGATAGAGGTTTGAAATTTTGAGTAATGTAAGTTTTAGGGCTTGAAGAGAAAGGAACAATACATTTTTTCAAGTTATGGAGGTTTTCACCTTATCAAGGTTCGACTTAAAGAGGTTCCTCTATATATGCTCTTTGTACATTCACCACTCTCTTCATACACACAAACTGGTTTCTGAATCTTGTTTATGTGTACCTATTATTCTAGATCTTGTTAGTAATTTTATTATTGGTCCATTGCAGGGGCAACCTGAAGAGGTCGTTAGAGCTGTTTGAGAAGGCCATTGCCTTAGCAAAGACAGAATTGGAGATGACACACTTGTTCTCATTGAAAGATGCAGCTGCCGCACAGCTGAAGGTGTCGGAGCGCTGGGGCTTGGACTGGACAGTGAGCTAAACGTGCAAGGAAACTAACATTTTCATGTAATGAGAATAATATCTGTAAAATTGTCCAGTTATTGAGAATGTCCCGCTTCATACATTTTCAGCACTTCCTTTAAAACTATGACATCTATTTATCTTGTTCTCAGTGATGGTTAGCTTTGATAACTAGTCAGATGTATTATTGATGAGTACCCATTTATATAACTGTTAGATTACTTTCAGGAACAAGGGTTCATGTTTTAATTCCAAGGTCAAAATAACAATAAAAAAACTTCACTCTCATTGTTGTACCTAGCATACATTCATCCGTGCAATAGTTGTCTGTTAGTATCTTATTGATTTTCTGTGAATTTTAGGTGTTACTAGACAAATTTACAGGTAATGAGGAAGTTGTTGGCCTATTGGAAATAATGTATAAAGTGCCATCAATTATCTTATGTAAATTATTATCTGTTAGGCTTTGACATACAATGTATAAAAGAGTATTATTTAGTGTCTACACACACAGTCTGCATTAGAACTGTACAAACAACAACTGCAAAGTTGCAATTTGTATTTACAAAACAGCACTGAGGTTGCATACCAACTGTACTTCATTGTTGTAGTCATAGTCGTTGGAACTGCATACTGACTGTTTGTGCAGACACATGTCATTGAATCACAGATTATTTTCGAAATTAAGATCATAGAGCACTGGTTCCCAACCAGTGGTCCACAGAAGCAAAAATGTGGTCCGCGAATTATTTTAAATTTAGCGGGCGGTAAGCCGTTGATCGCCGTGCCGTGAGGGAAAAGAAATCACAATAATACAAAATTTCAGAAGTTTATCCTAAAATTATTATTATTTCTTTTTATGTAAGTTCCTATTGACTTTTTAATTAAAGTGTCAGTTTGATTATTATAGGTTATTTTTAGTATACCTACATTGTGGTCCCTGCTAACAAAAATGGTCCCTGACCATGCCAAGGTTGGGAACCCCTGCCATATAGGATTATCAAAGTGACTATGAAGGATGTTACTTAATTAAATGACCATACTAAATCCTCCCGAGTGAGTCAACTCATGAATGTAATTTGTAAATACATATATGATTTTGAGATGTTATTCTCGTTGCAATGAAGCAACGTTAAAAACGACCGAGCCGCCGCCGACTCTTCGCGCCCGTGTGGATTCAGCTTCTAGCTCCGTGTATCTGGCCGTATGTTCGTCTACAATAATATGTGTACACAGTGTGTACATATGTTTGTACATAGATGTTCATTGAAATATCACAGTTCTAAATTTAAGATTCCTTATCATTACGTCATTACTTTTTAACACTGTGAATAAAACAAAAATTTAATGTGTTACCTAGTGGAAAAGTATTTCATAGTCGTTCTGATTATTAAACCTTCACTTAAATGGTATATACATGTATCGTGTATGCATTACACATACATATAACGATGTTGTTGTACATTATAAACTACCTGTTGTATTCAGTCGACTCAGAAACTTGTCGTTAGGAGCTATTGAACATGGTATAGATGTACAAAAATAATAATTAGGGTGAAAAATACGACCTGTGTTCATGTTACTTTAGAATTTAAATAATGACTGTAACGCATTTAATGTCAGCGATTGCTCTTGGAGTAGGTACTGATTATTTTTTAAATGATTTGTATTTGAGTTGTAAATGCAATGTCATTAGTGATTAACGTTTTTTTTTTCATCGCACGTTTGTGTCTTGTGTCGCATTTACTGTGTGTTCAAATGTCGGCGAAGCCCGCTGTACAAAAAAATTTATTGTAATTTGAATTTAATTTCGGTCGAGTAGTTTTCAATTACTGAAGTGAATAGCATAAAGTTATTTAGATAAATGACTAAAAATATTTTTTGCGTAGATTTGTCATTAAAAGGAATATCACAAAACTTATCATTACAAAACGCAGGTTAGTGTTTTACTGTGTACGTTAGTGGCACACGCGTTCAGGTTGTGTAGTGTAAGTAGCGTCTACACATATTGACCCAAATGCTCGTGGATTGAACAAGAACCCTTGAAAGCTTTAGATATCTTATCCCTGACTCCGATACACATAACAATGTGATATATTTGTAAGGTCGCGCAGATTCTGTAGTGTGAATTACGTTTCCCAAATAAATCATAGCAGCAATATTCAATTTAGCCTCATGCGATCCTCTATCACACGTACTTATCGGTTGATGGTGTTCTTACGTAGAAACATCATCGAATAAGATGTTTGTTCGCATTATCCACTGCCATAATTATAATCTTGCCCATTTCTTATGTTGCAAAATCTACAATTTGATGTTCGACATGTTTGCGAGTTATATTCTTAATATTTTCATTATTTATATTATAATTATCGAAATTTAAATTTATTTGTGTTTTATGAATGTTTTCCAGTTGTCATATATTTCATTTTTTTCTGTATATACCTACGGATATATAAATAATTGCATTTATAAACATAACACTTATTACCATTGTTTGTTGAAGAGAGTTAGTTACAAGTTTTAACGCGAGAAACTTAATTTGCATTGTTTTTGTTGCACTCGTCTCTTACGTACACTCATTGACTGTTTATTTTGCGTACTGCAGCCCTTCAGTGTGGTGTGAGTGCGTGCATTTAGGTAGCTCCTGCCCGAATATATTCAAGGGGCGACGATTTATTAACGAAGAAATTATGTCAATAGCTTGATAAGCTCTTGTATCTGTAAAATATAACTAACGTTACGTTACGAGCATTTCCTTGCATTGAAGGGGTTGGTAAGCGGCCTGTCAGGTGTTCACAAGACCACAGGGCCTGACAATAGATCAATATCTAGGGAAAACTCCACTCGTGCTCATCTGATCCTATAGCAGGCAGAGCCTTTGTTACGGTGACCAGACGATTGATAAGCTACATATGAAACTATAAATATATATAGATAATTTTGTACACCCAGACCTGGAGCGTAACTCGTCCCATACACACACATAATATTTGTACCACTTGTGGATCACGCGCCGCCCCCGGCCCAGCAGTCAGTCAGTGGACGAATGGAAGAGTCAGTTTAGTTGAACTCTAACGAGTGTTCTTCAAATGGTATCAAAATATCCGCCATTTGTATCTGTAACTTGAATGGCATCTATCTTCGTTGGCCAAGCGCGGTAGACCATGCTCCAGGCATACAACTAGGCAGTAAGAGAGAAATTTTTTTCGAGGCGTCTCACAATCAGAAATAAGTTAAAGGCGATACGTGTTGCCGCTTCTTTATTATTTCTTTCTTGGAATGAAAAGGGTTAAAACCATTACCTGCCAGCCTGGCCAAGTGTTAGGTGCCATCATAACTTTATTTATTGAAATCAAAGTACACGCGCATGTGATGAATGTAGAAATAGTATATTATTAATGTCAAATCTGATCATCTTTTACCACAAAATTATCTAAAATAAAAGATATAGGATCCTTTGAAAGATGTTTGTGGTTTGCTTAATGTATAACAACGGACAATGAGTGTGAATGGTTCTAATAATACGACTACCAACGTCCAGCTAATGAGAATTATAAGATGGGGTGACACTGATTATTTGCGAATTATTTGAAAAGAGATTGCTACAAATCGCCTGCATCCTGAAAATGTGTCTGGCAAGTGTTACTTTAATAGTTGTAGGTATGGGCATGACTGTATCACAAAGAATATATAATTTGTATTAAAAAATATTTCATATGTTGACGCACAATTCGTTTTAATCTGTTGTTGTTAAGTGTGTAGAGAAATAAATTAAATTAGTTAAATAAAACACAATATTTTTACTTTTTATTTAACAAGCATGAGTGTTGCGTTTAGTATTCGTGTGTCATGATTATATCTGATTTTGAAATTAATGTTCACATTTATTTATGTTTTATAAACTGTATTTAACGAATTTGACATGGAGATTATAATATGAGTTCTATTCCTACCCATAATAAACAGATTGATATCGAAGCAATTACAGAAACGTGTCCAAAATCAATGCAAATTATTTTTCCTATTATAATGAATATTTAGTCGTTAGTGTTGCTTCTGCATATTCGTTAAATATTTATCGCACACTGCTATTTCTTAATGACTTGATATCATAAATATTTGTAATATTAAATTTTTCCTTGCAACGTACTGAAATACGTTCTGCTGTGTGTCGTGTTTTTTGGGTCCAACATTGTTTCAAACGTTAGAGATCTCAAAATAATCAAGTTCTTGTAAATACTTGATCGCCGTGTATATGTGCACGAGTAGTGCGTGTAGTTGTGCGGCGGTGCGTGCATACGTGCATGCGTGCGTGCGTGCGTGCACATGCAAGGGCGCGCCCTGTTTGTTACAGTTCCAAATTCAAACTGTAGATAGTCGCCAGGCATAACAAATGTAACAAAACGATAAAGGGACGCCTAGATGTTTTGGATGCTCTTAAATTATCAGTTAGTTCGTGAATTTAGGGATATAGTTCACAAAGAAGGTTCTACAAGAATTGTTACCTCACCGATAGTGAATAGTTATCAATTTATGTAATTTCGAAATACATTAATTAAAAATTTTCCGTCTTTTATTTTAGTTTTATTTTTCTTTGACAGCTAAACCACTAGGCCGTGCTCGATTTAAAAGTGTAAATGAGCATTTCAGTTATATTGTGTTTTGTTCAAGCGGTTGGTGCTCTTCTGTGTTACAACGGAACCTTTACATATAAACAATTTGGCGAAGATCCTTTACAGAGGCCGTCTATTTTTTCGCGTAATGATAACGCTTATAACAGGTTTCGTTGCTCTGTGACAACGTTTTGTGGAGGTGAGAAGGTGATTTTGGTTTAGGTTACGTTATAACAAATATATAGTGTTAGATATTGTTCGGATATGTTACTACTGAATAACACTGGACAATTGTAGAAAATATGCGCAACTGTTAAATACTTATACGTACGCAAGTAGGTCTCATGTTATTTTAAGACTCGATATTTCGTTCAAACTGACGAATATTTTAAAGTGACTGTGCGTCAGATTATCCGCTAAACTCAATCTTTGTGTTGACATCCTTATCAAAGCTGTCAATGTTGGTTAAATGTTAGGTTCAAATTATAGGTACACACAGATATGAAAAATTATCTGGAATATATGGTTATATATAGTATTTTAATAATGTACTGTGTAATTAAGGCAAAAGCTCTATTGTGTTATAATTGCTCGAGCACGCACCGCGATAAGGGGTCGTGCGCCGGAGACTTCGCGAGGCCCGCGCTGTACTTTAACAACAGCAGAAGGTTCCTGAACAACTGCACTTCAGCGCTATCGGGTTACAAAGCTCTTAGTACACTTTTATTGACCCAACAAACGTGCAGCACACAAACATACCGTTTTCATAACTCCCACGATGTTGCCCAACACAAAGTACATTTAAAGTAATCTACAATTACCTATAATAATTTTTTATTTTTTAACAGCTTTCTGTAGTTGACCTACATTACCGAATATTGTTTATAATGGTCTAAATGCAAAAACAAAAATCCATGCAACGAAGGGTAAAATCGGCATTTATTTAGCATTGTTCTTATGATACGGAATTATGTACCTACTCGTATGTATGTAAGTAACAATATTAAAATCTTGGAAGGCCCCGGAAAGCTCACCCTAGGTGTCTTAGAGACTTTGTTAAGGTAACAAGATGACTGATAATTTACAGGCACAGAGAAGAAGCACTGAAGCTTATTCCGTGTCTACGTACTTATATAAATAAATAAAAACATTTTTAAACGATAACAACCACAAGTTGCCACGTTATGTAACTCCCAGACATACCTATAACAATTAAATGTCCTCATTACACAAATGTTTGTCCAATATAAAACAAAAACACACCCTTCGCGTTCGGTTGCAAGGTTGTGCAACTGCAACAATGGGCCACGTATAGAAACAAGCTTGAGCAATCTATTATTCAATAGATATGCGATGGAACTGGCTGTTATTCCCCATATCTGTACTGGTACGTAAGGTGTGGCAAAATTGTAAATAAATATCAATGTCATATTATTATATAACTTTTGATTTTTAGCGAGGGCAATGTGTTTTGTTCGGTCCTGGAGCTCTCGGGCCAAACACGCTTGGATAATACAGAGAGGCTGTTACCAAGTGGCGAATGAAGACTCTCTACCTCAAGACTTGTCCATTCCCACCAGAGCCATGTCTTGTAAACACGAACGGTGGGCAAGCCATTTCATTTATTGGGCTATGAGTTATGTGTTGTGCACAGTTTTATAAAGTAAGAAAAACAGTGAATGTAGACAAACACGTAGCAATTGCTTTATTTCAGATTAGCCGACGCCGAATACAAAGTATGCCTGTGCCAAGCGGACTGGTGTAACGCATCGCCGCCAGCTGTTCACACATCTCAAATAACAAGTGGAATGTGGGCATGGCTGTACGTCTCCTCCCTGGCTACACCTATAAAGAGCTACATTTAATCTCTTCCCTGAACGTACATATGTTAGGCGATTGGAGATTCTTTGTCGTTCTTGATTTCCTATGAACTGTGCAGATTGCAATAAACGTTGACTTTATCGGTTTATAAGCAGCTTTCACTTTATCTGAGCTGCCTCTGTCTATTTCTACGAAAAGGACGGTAAGAAGTGTGTGTCAGTGGAGCGCGTCCGCTGCGTCGCATGCCTGCATCGTTTTTGTAAACGTGCCTCAATCTGAACCTATATAATTAGAAAAATATAAATGTTAGCGTTCATTATTATATGAAAATAAACACCAGATTATAGTGCACTACTCGTACTCCCGAATTTTGTGTCTTGTTTAATTATCGTGTTTGATTTAGGAGAATAAAACTTATATTGTGAAAATAAATAATATAATTATTTTACATTATTATGACACATTTTTTGATTATAGTTTACTAGAAACTTTGTTATATTAAACCATACTAGAACATTAAACATTTCATATCAATTAAATACCTACATGAATTATTATTTGCTACAGTCCCTAAAGCACCGTGAGCGCCAATAATTTTAAATTAAGAAATTCAGATTCGCCTGTACAAGTTGAATAAAAAATGCCCATCGGTTAATGTAATGCAGTTTTTTAACATTATAATATATTGCGCTAAAAACAAATCGAATTGTGTTTAAAAATATTTCCAAAACCGCTTGAAATTCTAATTACATTTTTAAACAAGTAGGTACTTAGTGTATAAAGTAATTTAAAAAAACGTAACATCACCCCCGTTAACCCCGAATAAGTAGTCAGAGGAGTGTGTACACTCTCACGTTTCACCAGTTACGTTTACGTCCCACTATGGAATAGGTGGTGAGCCTATTGCCATGCATCGGGCACAAATTCAATAGAAAGTGATATTTAAATTTATAATGCACATTTTTAAGAGGTGCGCGCTAGGATTTAAACCCGGTCTCCCGGAGGAAGAGGTTGAACTTCAAACCCCAAGGCTACTACTACTCTTATTACAAAGTAATTATTACGCAACAATGATTGGATTATATTCCACGTCCATTAAATAACGAATTCGCCGGGATTAAAAAAGATACGTGTTAGTAAATTTACAATCACGTGCTTCTGTAACAAGATGCAGACCAACAATGTCTAGGTACAATAAAGCCTAAATTATGTACATTTTCAATTAAAAATATCGTATTTCGAGAATATCATTTATGTAAGTTACAAAATTATTTTAATACTTGAAACACAAGTTTAGTTTTGAAGTTTATATTAGGTGAATTACTGAATATCTAAATTTTTATGTAAATGCGGTAAATATATCTTATACAGAAATAACACAATATCATAAAATATCATAACATTTCTTGATTAGGTCCATGATGGGGACCACATTCCACCACTTGTACCTCCCTATTGTACTACACTCCTCTGCCTACCTCTTCGGGGATTACAGGCGTGATTTAACGTACCTACATTAGTTAATCGTAAATGAGTAAATTAGACAAAGTATTAATGAAGAGAAGCTTAACTTTTATAATCATATATTAATAATTAGCCATAGCGCACCGTGGTGACTAATATAATTTAAAAATAAAAATATAAAATTTATTGATTTTAAGTATATTAATTTTGTATAATTTTGTTCGGCTTCAGTTTAAGCATTACCGGTATAAGGTGCGTAACTTATTATTATGCTTCAAGTATCGCCAATTTTAATATTAATATACACATACATACATACTGCGGTGGGAATAGTAACAATGTCTTTCTTCTTATACACATACTAAAAACTTTTAGCTCGAAAGTTGAGTTTGTTTCAATTTTGTCTATCGTCAACGAGTTTGCATATTCCTTTCGATTTGCTATGTACCTAGACGTAGGCGGTAACTACAGTCGATTATAATCGAAACCAGTATTTGGTATTGTACTAAGCTTTCATTAAACTACAATTCCAATCACTTCAATTATTCGCCTTCTTAACATTGTAATTAGTATGCGAATGGTCCTGTCTTCATCTGTCTTCATTCCCAGAATCGTCTCCGTCGCTCTCGAGGTCATCCAACGCCGCGGCTGAATCGCTGGTTATTGCCTGTGCTATCAGCCCAGTGATTCCGGTCTCATTTCGCTTTCTTTTGAAGAAATTATAAACGTATTCCTCTAGTGTGTCCTCATCGAAAGGCAATAAATCTTCAAGCTCAATTTGTCGCTTGGCTCGGTTTTCTATCGCTGAGGATTTACTAAATGACGTGTAATTATTTTCTTCGCTATCTACAATACCTTTCCTATACATTTCTAAGGGGACATCGCTGCCATCGCTCACATCGTACTTAATGCCAATGTCAGCTTCCTGTATTTCTATAGAACCTAAGCCGTTATCAACTAACGATTTCAAATTTTTAGCGCGACCAACTCTGTGTAAATCTGGTTTCTCGGAATGCTTGCTGTGTTTATGTTTGATTGGATGTAAATGTTTTACTTCATTAGTTGTATTTAGTTTTGGTATTTCATTGTCCGAAGAACTTGTAGGAGGTTTCGTCTTTGAACCGTAAGTTTTAACTTTTGAATGACCTTGAATTATTAAGTACATCGGTATTGAGGGTGCTTCAGTAGTAGTTCCCGTGTCCTGCGACGTATTTATTACAGATGTAGTAGTTGGCATAGGAGTCGTAAAACGCATATGTAAGTAGGGATCATGCGTAAAAGTAACTTGTTTATCATGTATTAAATTATTGACAACGTGAGGATTCACATGAACGGGCTGAAGATGTACAGTTGTACTCTCTGATATGCTAAGTGGAGGAGGAGGTTGCATTGTTTGCATGACTTCTAGTTTCATTACGTCTTTGCTTCCAGAATGATCTTTAAATACATGTACCGTCTCTGACGCATGCGCATAGAGATTATCTTCGAGCCTTTCGGAATCAGATATTAGAGGCATGGACATCATTGGACTCAACATATCCACCATACTCGGTTGCGTTTTCAAATTTGGAAGGGGAGTGGGTAAAAATGTGTAAGAAGTTTTTTCCGTTGTTGTATCGTCATAGTAATTTTGAGTTTCAACGGAAGTGTAAGGAGTGGTTTCTGTATGCGATAATGGTATTTGTGGTTTAATACTTGACGATACATCTGGTGTTAGTGCAGTTGGTACGAATGTTGGCGAAAGTACGGGCGTCGATGTTACTCTCGGAGGTGGTGATTCAGATAGCATTGGTTTATAAAACGAGTATGGCTCTTTGCTCGGTTCTGTTTTGTGATCACTGAATATTAAGTTATGAGTGTCATTTATTACGCTATCTTGATCGATAGGTGTCGTTGGTCCCCACCCGGCGTAATCGCTACTTATGGCATTAGTAGGTAAGCTTTTGGTTTGATTATAATTGAAGAGCCAGTTTTGATTTGTTGTTGAAGATTGATAGATCAAGTTCGCTTCCTGTAGAGCATAAGAATTTAGAAGGCTTGGACTTATTGTTGCGTCTCTTGGATTTTGTGTAGATTCAGTTACTTTTACCGGCGGAGTAGAAATGGGTAATTTATTTTCTGTAATAATATAAAGTGGTGGTTTGTGTCCAGGCGGTGGTGGTGGCGGAGGAACCAATATCGTAATGGGGTAATGTTCATTAAACTTGTATGTAAAATCTTCATATTTTGAAGGCAGAGGTCGTTGAAGCTTCCTCGGCGGTGCAGGTGGTCGAGACACTATGCTTGGTTTACGAGAAGAGACTCCCAACATTAAAACTTCGGATTTCCTTTCAGGATAGTGTTCACGTTCAAGGCGCGCTTCATCGGCCCAGTAGTGGACCCGCTCCAGTACCGGTGGCTCATAATCGTACGTGGGGTCGTTACGAAGCGGGTCGCCTCGGCCTGTTAGAGGTTTCCATTGATCAAAATCCATTCTCGGGGAAAAAATGGAAACAAAACTAGGGCTCGAATTTTCTACCGCATCTGAAATAATTAATATGCTGTACATAAAAATATTTTAATAGAAATTGACATAAATACAATAAATATGTCGTGGCCTGTTTATTTTAAAGTTGTGTATTTGTTTTAAATTAGGTGAAACGCACCAAATGATATGGGTTCAGAAGTAACGAAGTGCAGCCACAGACCCAGGAGCGCAATCCGTGTCCCGTTCGTCCTCTGCGAAAGTTTCAACACATTACAACACTTGACATGTGTAACACGATATAGCAGTAACGTTCCAATATAATGAGCAGTAGGTACCGTAACGTTAATGTTTTTGTATTGACAAACAACAACTGTTGTACCTAAGTACACTTTCATAATAATAACACGAACAAGTACCTACAGCTAAAGCGCAATCAATGATGCTAAAGTAAGTATCGGAAATAAAATGTTGCGGTCTCATTTTTTAATGACCGGCAGTCGAATTTTCGCAGCGATTTTCATACAATTAGAGCATCGGTGGCTTGTCAGACGGTTTTGGGCACGTCGCTTGTTAAAATACCGGGCGGCTGGAAGAAAGACGAGCTAATTTAATATTATAACCATCCTCTTGTTCATGTGCGTGAAATGTCTGACCTCGATCGCTTCTTATGGAAAAAATGTAGATATTGTCCGGTGGGTAATGATTAAATAAGTATGTTAACGAGAACGCCCTCGGGCTGAAGTAATATCGCTTCAGCGTTCATTGTTTTATTCGATATTTTACAACATACATATAGGTATATGTTATGAGTATAACATAATAATTTTTGCCTTATGTTTTGTTCGACCTAACATAATTCTACATGTTCTGGATTTTATGAATCCATACTGTGCCAATATGAAAAACAGTGTACGAACTAACATATATATTTTAAATATTTCGTTCATGTAGACATAGTTCTCTGCAAGTAGACCAGTCTTCGGCCACAGTACAATAAAAGGTGGAATTTTTAAAGGTAAAGAAGGTCATGTTTTAAACAGCTATTATAAAAGAACAATAGGTAAATAGTTATTCGTACATGTAACATGTGTCTGAAACATAGATTGGAGCACCAGGATACGACGGACATGAGGCAGTGAAAGCCGCGAGCGGCGCGTGCGTCGAATCGCTAACTCGGACGTTACATGACGGGAATCGGGCTATGGTTCTTTGCATCTAATTTGCCCTCTTTCAAATATCCTTTCACTATCTTATATCACACTCTTCGTGTTATATGCACCAATAAATGACTTTATATTACGCATTTGTTTTAAAGTTGAACAATAGCATAGAAGTGTCAAAATCATTCAAATTTGAAATGTAACAACGTGGAATACACAATAATGAATTCACACGTACACTTAAATGCGTCTTGGTATCATAATCGACAAGCCTTAACATTTTATATATAAATATTTCATTATAAGGCTACAGTTGACTCGCGTGTAAAATGGTATTAACTTAAAGGGATCTAGCGGACATTCCGCCGTGGTCCTCGGGTGTCATCGTTAGGATATCTTCTTTTTACTTCACTAACATTGTCTAAGCGTTGGTACCGAGGAATCCAACACCAAACTCTTACTTAAAATGTTCGCAAACAATGAGACGCGTCGGCTGCTTGTACATTACCAATCATAGCTCATAATGTGAAATATGAATTTGTAATTTCATTGCGTCATTTGAATTTAAAGCCGTTTAAAATCAAATGTTGCATATATATAAAGTAGTAAAAAGAAAGCATTGATAGGTGAAATTATATGTGAGTCTACCAACAGCTGTTCAATGTTAAAGCTCAAATGACAAGAGCATCTATACCTATGTACCCCCAATATTTATCGGCCTTGAGTCTCTTCCCTGGTTTGATATGTTGTGTGTAAGTTATCAGTGAAGTGACTTTCGGCAAGACGCATGGTCGTTAACAGGTTTTCCCTTATCTAAAGTTACTTAGTGAATTCCAGAATTTCTCACTCGACAATATTCCCGTTAGAAATAATCGAAGCCTCGCTACGTTCACCACGACCACCCACTGTAGAGTAGGTACTGTAGTTTACTTTAAAACATATTATAAATATTTATACTCTGGTATTGTATGGAGTTACTATTGGGTATCCTTACGTCATACATATTAAGTATATACCTGTGAAAACATGTACAAATCCTACGTAAATATATATAGATATATGTACACACATGGGTTATAATATGTCATACAGAATCATTTTATAAGTGAAACATGAATTTGTAACTCATACAAAAATGCTAATTATATTTGATAAGTTTTTGTAACATGTTTGGACATTTTTATACCTACCTATGTCATGGTATTCTTTTACGTGTAGAACAATATTTTCGTTACATCAAGAGCAAAGCGTGCTGGTGAACAGATTTACCTAATAACATTGGAAGTTTGTGTTAGCCACAAGGCTTATAAATGAGAAATGGAAAGTCGGCGGCTCCGAACAAATGTTTGCTGTACATGTGGATGGACGAACAGACGCAGTCGGCGCACGCCGTGCGCTGTAGAGACTATTTATTCACCGACAGGTAATAATGATTATTGATAGGTTTTATCATAATACTATTTACTACATTAGGTAGTTACCAAAATGTGGGTCATATAAATATATTCGATCAGTCACGCGTACCGTAATAGATACCGTCACGCGGGATACCTTACGGGGCGGGCAGTGAGTTCCGAGTGAAGAATATCTTTAACCTTACAAACTTAATGTGATTTTTCAACAATTCTTCAAACGTCATGCGCACAGCATTTTCTGTAAAGGTAATATGATGTAGAATAGGTTTCCTGAAGATTATTATTAATCCGAGGTTATCCTATGTTGGCCAGAAAACCATTTGACGTTAACGTAAACACCTGCGCACTTGATATTAATCTGACAAAATTAAAAATGAACAAGCAAAAATGTTTCTTATTTTAAGAAGACTCTGCATTAATACTGTAACTTTGCAGCTTAGTCAAACTTATTTGGTAGCAAATTACAATAGGAAAGTGTACTTAGTGCCCGCGCTATGTTCACACAAGGCCGAACCGAACATCACTTATCAACAAAGCGACAAGGCGGGTGGTATAACTGCACGTTTACTGATAGCTCTTAGCAGCGCGTGTCAGGTAGTTGCAAGTTCACAATGGACATGACATAAAACTGCCTCCGAACCTGTCTTTAACACTGATTCCGTTAGGCCGCAGTGCACCCGCTGCGCACGTATGAACATACATCAATGTACCCGTAGTTAGCCGCAGCCCGGCTCCAATCGCGCCTCAGATTCTGTTTTTGCATATACCTACATATATATTTATCATACGTATGTTATATTGACGTAATGATATTATATTTACCTTGTTGTCAATACACTAAAATGTCACACATCGTAATTATGTATGTACGTATATTACAATCGACGGTTTTAAGCTTTGTTAAATTCTGATTGTAAATTCAAATCGTATGCGTTCATGATCGTCAAACAATTGAACTTGCTATCTCTTAGTAAGATTACTTAAAAGTTACAAGTACCTACTGTGACTAACGTCACATACATGTAAGTATCTAAGGTTTCCTTTATTATCTCGGTTCCTGGCATATGAACTGTACACGTGCTCTTAGTGCGAACTTACGGGAATTTGATTGAGCTATTTTTTTTACGGTATTAATTAGAATAAAAGGTTGTTAACAATTACTTACTTTAAATTCAATAAATTATATTTTGTAACTGGTCATACACCGAACATTTTAAGAACTCGCTCCGTCTAGACAACGCTTACACGTCGAATCATAACGAGCTTTTGCGTGAATAATAAATAATTATTCATGCACTCCAAAAACTGGTACCTATCTATTTACTTGGCAGTGAAAGTTTTTGAAGCATTTATTTATAAAACTTGGAATTGAGATGCGAGAGCCGAGCGCTGAGACGGAGGCGTGGGAACGCGGGCTCGCAGACCGAGTGGCGCCACGGGCGATTTGATGCCCACGCTCTGCTCCGCATCAGTAGATAGTAGTGGGCCAGTCGAAGGCTTATATGGGTTTGTTTAAATACACTCGTTACTATCACGATACGATACAGATCAATATATGTATATACTGAACTCGATTATGTTAGCGCGTCTCACAAGTTGTAACGTATCTACAGCATTTCAGATTATTTTAATAATCTTTACTTATTCACCAACCTATAATGCAATACATTACATTACATATTATACAATCTTTATTATATATTTGTTTACCTGTGAAATAAATACGAGGATGCCGTGTTGAGGATGCGAATGTAGAATAACATGCGAGTATTGAAAACTGTTCACAGTACTTAAAAAATGCAGTGGCTAAAAATATCATAATATAAAACTACCTGCCTTTAATGCAATAAAAACAGAAAAGACATACATGTGTTATTTTAAGTTTTATTATTAACTTAAGTACTTATATATGAACTAAAAAAACTCAAATATCTATCCGACATGAATGTGAATACATAAAAAAGAAGCCGATTATACAAATATGTAATTACAAAAGATCACAATCTAACTAAAGCTAAAAACAGCTAGAGTATAATAGTCAGTTATAACCGCAAGTTGTAGAGCTTACAGGCCATCACTGTCGATTACCGTTATGTAAGGTGCAGCAAGTTACAACATTCAGCCGAAACACGACGGAAGTTCCTCCAGCAGTGTCAAACAGCGATAGTCATTTAACATTTTTATAACGATAACGAAAAAAATATTTGAAATATACAGAGGCCCAAAATATGTTCCTGTAACTTATTTTGCTTTGAGTTTTTACATTTCATTACATCGATAAATTTTAAACGTTAAGTAGAGACCGTTTATCAAAGAAAAACGGGATTGTTTCTTATACTTGATTGAATTGTAAACATAACAAGAACAATAAAATATTGTAGACAAAAAAGTTACAATTACTTAAGTAGTCTTTGTTATTTTTCATGGATGTAACGTTCACGAAATTAATTATGTGTATATATCGAATTGTGGTCCCACCCCAAAGCCCCGAACCGATTGCTCAAAACGTCCCTACTAAACAAGAAAATACGTCGCAAAACCTACTGTTTCTAGTTAATCGGTTGACACTATAACAGTTGTTAGGTATATCTGTATACTTAATTTCTTGTTCATAAAATGTCTCTTGTACATACCTATGTGTACTCAATTCAATTAATAAATACGGAAAAAGTGCAAAGTTGTGCAAGTCGCTTGCATAAAGTTTTATATATTTTATCGGTAACCAATAAATATCACAAAGTTTCTTACATCGATTTTTCTTACTCTGAGTCAGAAAATACCAAAAAACTTAAATATGTAATAAGTATGGATAAAATAATACATTCTTTTTAAGAGTGGGATCGAACGTTAATATTAAATCCAGGGAAATCGTATAACTAATGGTGTTGGCGCGCGGCGGTCGGCGGATGCGTGGGCTAATCTTTGCCGTCGTCTCGTCTCCAAAGACGCCGCGGACGTCTGCTCATCGACACATAAAACACGTGAAAGTGTTAATATCTCTTTCCTTGGGCATCCGTACCACCAATTTTACGGAATCACGACGTTATCGGTATGATTAATGAAAGACATTGTGCTTCAGCGAGCGGCCGCGGTGATCGACGATGTACCTACCTACGTTACGTTACGGTATTGTAATGTGATACAAGACCGTTTAATATACACTTCTAGGGTTATATTATAAGAGTGCATAAGTCTTCCTAGGTATGTCGTTTTTGAAAGAGAATAATGCAATAAACAAAAATTTTAACAAAACAAAAAACCGACTTCAAAAAAAAACTGTTGCAAAACAAAATAATATGCCCTAAAAAG
>DWTO01001037.1:0-17688 GCA_018244755.1 Jemadia pseudognetus
ATTTGCAAGCAGAAAGTTCAATTTTAATTGTAAATTAGTATAAATCGCAGTGGATCTGTGTAAAAGTACTGTGAGAGATGGCACATATTGGCAAATACAATGTAAAATACAAGAGGAATTATGATGAGCAATTTTCCTTATAATACCTATCATTCGACATCAATTCATGTCCTTTCAATTAAATACAAATAAAAATGTGTAGAAGAAAACAAAAATTTAATAAAAGACTTACTTTTTCAAATGATAGTTTACAGTCCGTAAAATGATGTACAGGTGTATGTATGTATATGTATGAAAGTAACATCACGTTTGTAATCCCCGAAGAGATAGGCAAAGGTATGTTTCACCAATTACGGAATGGCTAGAGAACGTCACACTACGGAATAGGAGGTGAGGCTATTGCCTGCACCGGGCACAGATCCAGACTTCAAGCTACTAGTAATTTTAACTAGAAATTCCGGTTAGAAATATCTAATACTACGGGACCGAGGATTTGAGCCCAGACCCTCTAGATCTACAGTCCCTTTCGCAACTACGCGAGCAACAAGGTAGTCATGATATACAGAGACCAATAAAATTAATACGGAATTAGTCTAAATAATGTGATGTGCGATGGAAATAGAAATACTGTAATAGAGAGAGTTCAAGTAGAGAAAGGAAGCTGCTCTATGTACTTGTTATCTTCTGAAATTGTACTTATTGGAGGAGGTAATTGTTGGAGCCATTTTCGTATCCACGCGAACGGAATAAAGTCCATTTTTCGTTGTGACGTTGTGACGTAACGTTGTACTGCGTGTATATACGTGTATATTTATGTGTGTATGTATGTGTATGTAGGCGTAGGTACACGTCTACACGAGGGGCCAGCAAGCTCATGTCGCTAGCGCTTTTCCCCCGCTATTCCGAAACAAAAGGCGTCTGCAAAATTCTATCTTTTGTTCTTGAAATGTGTCTCACTCAGGTTGCATAATGAACGTTAGTTGTCTCATAGTTTTCTTTCAACGAAGTACACTTCGTAAATGGGGAATTTTGGGACACCTATTCTGGTCGTTTAGCGGCCCTAATGCTTGGCACAAAACTTTTTTATTAACGTTGGTTTAAAGACCAGTCCAAATTCTCTTATACTTATTTAAATCACGTATGGTACTCAGTCGTTTGGCACACGTAAGTAAAGTGGGTTCTGTTGTTGAGATTAACCCAAGTTGTCCACTTGAACTAATGTTTTCTTAAATTCATTGTATATTTAAATTTTTTTCATCAAGCAAATTGGGACGATAAGATTGTTTTGGAATAAGCTTACAATTGCTTTTATTTCATTCCATGCTTTGGAACCCTATACCTTGGAACTTGGTTCTATAAACCTTATATTTTAAATTATTTTTTAGTTTTATACACTAGCTGTGCCCGCGACTTCGTATTCGTGAGTAGATTTATAGGTATGTACTTAACATGTGAACGCTTAAATGTGTCGCGTCATAGTCAACTCTGGTTGTTATTCATCTCAATACCAATTATTTGATATAGTTTTGTAATAAGTTTAAAGTCGTTAGTATACATATTATGTATTCCGCTGAACTTAGCGCTATTCATCACTAGATTAGTTACTTTTAGAAGTACTAGATGGCGTTACGAGCTCCCTGAATCACGCTAATAATTGTACTCTAGCGATTCTATAAATGAGGACTGATAAGCAAAGTCTAAATATTAAGATGTGCTTAACATCTAAAGAATGATTTACAATAGAATTTTTGGCCTGCGATAGGTGTGCTTTCTCATGCTTATCGCTATGTTATTAATAATAATAAACATGCTAGGAGTGGTCAATAGGTTTAGACTTTAGACGTGCGTAATAATCAGGAAAAATTAATGCCTGTTATCGCTGTTACTGTTATGTATGAA
Organism: Jemadia pseudognetus; assembly: GCA_018244755.1. Taxonomy (NCBI): domain Eukaryota; kingdom Metazoa; phylum Arthropoda; class Insecta; order Lepidoptera; family Hesperiidae; genus Jemadia; species Jemadia pseudognetus. The sequence goes on from DWTO01001037.1 coordinate 1,900, forward strand.
TAATTGAATAACAGGATGGAATGCCTGTTATTTTATTATCTGCTTCTTATCGGTGGAGTATTTTTACTGTTTCAACTTCAACATAGAGTAGGTGGTCAGATTATTAGAGGGACACATACAGTTTCTTTGTATTTTGAACTCCAAATTATTGTTAGTATTATATTAATTCTTATATTTATAATGTATTTATATGAAAAGGTGTACGTTTGAGAAACTCAAATAATAACCAACTGGATAATAAAAAAATATTTATTGAACTTAAAAAATTATATACATGGGACAAAAACTTTACTGTTATATTTTAATATTTAGAAATGCCACCTCTCATTGATATAACGAATTAGTAAAACATAATGATTATATTGTACAACATATATTTATAAATATTTTGAATGCTTAACGCTCACGAGACCGTGTAATTTACGTTCCTGTGTCTCTTCGAAATTGCACTCTTCAAGGCTGTAATTATTCCAGAGAACGGCGGTAAGCCCCTAGGGGTTGATTTGTGGCGAGTGTAGTTAATTAATACGCTCGGGTGTTACACCTAGATGCTTTAAATTGTTGTATTTATCTATCTCGTTTTTAACCGCAATAGTGGATCAAAAACCTTTTGATTCGATGAAGTAAAACAGTATCTTGAACAGTTATTGTACTAATATATATTTTTTTATACACATTCAAGTTGAAACTGGTGTTACTAAACGTGCATCGTTAAGTGTTTTATCTTCGGCTGTGTGTTAATATATGTATATCATATACAATCATTATTTCCTACTTTATAACAAATTTTATTTATACTATTCTGTTGACTGACTGCCTTGTTGGTTGTGTTGGTTGCAAACGTGACTGCCAATCGGAAGGTCCAGGGTTCAAAGGCCGGGTCGGGCACTACTGGATTTTTCTAATTTAGATTTTCTAGTCGTGGCTCGGAGTCTAGAAATGTGCCCGGTGCGTGGCAATAGGCTCCCCACCTATTCCATAGTGGGACGCAAACGTAACTACGTTTTCCTCTGCCTACAGGCTAATAAACTATACAAATAACTAAATATAACCTATAGGTTATAATCGCAATTTTCCATTCACTTTATCTATATTCATAAATAGCAGTATTTAAGCTCTCAACGTAAATTGTAATTGGTCCACTAGGTATTGTCATCTCAACTCTGAACTCATTTACCATCTCTCATAAAAATATTATTGTTTTCCAATGTTCAACCTTCATCCCCAACAGTTCAAACTTCAACCGCCTAACATACCACAGAAGTACGAGTACATGTGAGATGTGTAGAGTTGTCGAATAATAATATAGCTGATGGTCGCAAATTAAAACTCAAACAATACGTTAGTCAGATTATGTGCCTCGCATACAAACATTCGCAAAGTGCGTTATGAAAGTAACCTGTTTCACGCCTGTAATCCCTGAAAAGGTAGGCAGAGGAATGTAGAATACTCCCACGTTTGTGTTAAGAAAGTGTAAACATTTTTGGTGTAAATAAGAAGTTAGATTTAAAAAGACGCCTTATAACTGGTTGAATTAATCGATCGGACCTTTACTCCATCTAGCGTCGAATAACGCACATATAAATAATTGCACAATATTTATAATGAATTAAAAAGAATACCGAATAAGCATAAGTTTACGTATCTAATACTTAGCGAGGCACAAAAAAACTTCACGAGCACAGCACAAAATTACTGATTGATAATGGAAACATTAAATGTTTTACGGATTTTCTCATGGTTTAACTTATCGCATATACTTGAAACCTTTGAGTTATTGCTTCATGAGTGAGCGTTGAAGGCAATAAGTGGGGGATATTTGATTTATGTTCTAGCCTATTTTACAAGTGTTAAATAATGTACGAAAAAAATAACAGCGTTAAAGGGAACTTTGATCATTTCTAAAGAGCATTGTTCGTAGCTGCTCGGGTGTTTGAGTGCGGAACGTAGTTAGTCGTAAGTGGCCGCTTAAAATATCACATTACGTTATAAGTTGTTAGTCGGTGCTAACGAATTTTAGTAGGGGCAGGAAGTACTTTAAAGTATGTACTTACATACTTTGTTTTATTAAATGTTCTATTGTTACAATACATAGTTGGAATGTACACGTCCTTTATAGGGATTCGTTAAAATCCCAGACCGCCTCGTTGGTATTACTTATAATATAATTGGTGTAACGTGGGAACGCATTACACTCCTCTGCCTACCCTTTCGGTGAAATATGGGTTATGTTATTTTAATTTCAAAGTACGCAGAGTTTGTACTTTGGTACCATACCAGGGTTATACATAAATAGGTATTGTATAAGTTGCGAAGTACGCACTTCTTATGTATGTAATTATACATTAAGAAACAAGCAGTCGTGTTCAGCATACAAATATTACTTAAGCTAGGTGTCGAATCCAAAAATTCTAAGTCAGTAGTCAACCAGTGTATGGAACTGTATTGTTCATTATAAGATATAAACAAGGCTTGTATTTTAATAGTTATTAACACGTAAGGCGGAAACAATTTTCGGGCGGAGTCGCATATTGTTTTAACAATTGTTTCGTGGTAGGAATAACTGTACTTCTTTTGGTACTTCCCCGGACGAATGGTTATTAACTATATAATTACACTTTGTATTATTGGAGCGTCGTATCAGGGGGTTCCTTGTAATAATTACGAACAACACCTTTATTCATTTGTAGCCAGAAAAGGATGTGTCAACAACTTTTGAATAAACAATCAATAGTAGGTACGGTAGTTCATAAAAAATAATTACCACTTTTGATGCTCGCTAAATATTGTTTATAAATAATCTTTAGTTTTGGTTAATCCGGTTTAATTTGTATGTGGAATTTAAACCATTCGAAATTTAAATTTTAGAATCTATTAAGCTGAACTTGTGAATGCGATACGTCGATGTGAATGAAATAATTCCGTGGCATTCTATTAACGTTACAATCTTGTATCTGTCGATATAATCACATTCGCTAGAAATTTTCAGCATAATAATGAAAATGTCAGTAACTGGTAAGTTTAAGTAGACATTTAAAGGATATTTTGAAGAACGTACGCAATGATATTAAAGTTCTATTAATACTTTAGGTACCGTACGGAACTAATTAGTTATGACGAATATGACATTTACTTATACGTCAAATATCCTGAAGCAATTGAATTTTAATCTGTTGTCCATCACTGAGTTGAAAAGTTCATAATTGAATTCAATTATGAATCAATTGAATGAATTGAACAAAGCATGAAATTCAAAGTTGGAAATTTAAAAAGTAAATCAGAAAAACAAAATTGTTCTTTAAGGTTTAACACTACGTAATGATTACCCACCTTCATGACACCTTCAGAAGTAACATCTGACATGAATCGGCTCTAATACGGGTCACGTTATCAAAACCTTTATTGTTTTAGCCATTTATTTTACATTTGTGTTCACACACGAAAATGAGGAAAAATATTAAAAACGCCTAATTAACCCATATTCAGATTTCGAGCCACTAGTAGCAAACAAGTTAGTAAAATTTAATAGCACGCAACCCTGGACTTAACTCTAGGACCTTCCGAATGGCCAGCGAGGTAGGCATGGCATGGCATGGCATTCTATGGCACAAAGTTATAACGGTGATACGAACATGAAAAGGCATTTCATTACATGTACATAATATGTCGCGGGCCTTCACATGATATGATCTACATATATTGTGTAATACATACGCTTAGTCTTCTATTTCTTTCGCAATATTCCAAACGGATACATAATACTATCGGGGTCTTAAGTCCGTTGCACTGCGGTGATAAGATTACTGATAAATGACTTCAATTATTGAGTTGAATTTTTAGAATTTTTAACGAAACATTATTGACTAAAAAAGTAACCTCACGCCTGTTCTCTCCGAAGAGGTAGGCAGAGGAGTGTAGAACACTCCCACGTTTCATCAGTTATGTTACAAGGAGGATTAGCTAATAAACTCATTGACAATCCGGTGCTGAACCTCAGTTTAAACATCCCCGTACTTCTAGGCTGAGCCATTTGAGATCGCCACTAAAACCGGTGACGCAGTGAAGGTCATTAAGTTCAACACCATACGGACACTTGGAAAAAAACATAAAATTGCACTGAATTATAAACCTTCCGCGTGTCTTATGTTTTGTTCATGCCTTCCTTTCAGAAAGCTGTAAAAAACTTTGGCCAATGTGTTATGTCGCTGATCGATATAGAAAAATTTAAGAGCGAAATAGAAGAAATGAAGCCTGAAGGAAGAATCGACGAGGTGTTCAAGCAGTAAGTGTTTCTTAGACATGAAAATATAGTGTGATTAGGTTATTAAATAAAACTAGTGTACATGGCTCGGTGTTGGGAACCAAGTTTTTTAATCTTATTCACAAATGTGAATTTAGTTCGATATGGGGATTTAATTTGTTTTTAGTTGACTGCCTCGTTGGTCGGGTGGGTGCGAGCACGACAGCTGTACAAGAGGTCCTGGGTTCAAGTCCCGGGTCGGGTCCTATTGCATTTTCTAACTAGAATTAGTTAAAATTTTATAGTAGCGGCTGGGAGTATGGATTTAGGCCCGGTGTATGGTAATAGGGTTACCGCCTATTACTTTGTTGGACGTAAACACAATTGGTGAAACGTTGGTGTCCCCTTCTGTTTTCGGCTAATATTAGTAGGGTATTCAATACATTATTCAATCACCAACAAACGAGCAGAATTGGATAACAACTTTGGAGGTAATCATTTGATCGACGTCATTTTTTATACTTACAAAAAAGTTGTAATGAAAAAAAACTTATTATTCACAAAATAACAGCCAATTCACATTAGGATATGACCTTTGAGCCATCGTATGTATAAAATTTCCTAGTAGTGTCTCGGAGTCTGAATTTCTGCCCGATGCATGGCAATAGGCTCACCACCTATTCCATAGTGGGACGTAAACGTAACTGGCGAATTGTGGGAGTGTTCTACACTCCTCTGCCTATCTCTTCGGGGATAACAGGCGTGATGTTACGTTTTAGATTTTCTAGTAATGGCTCGGAATCTGGAAATGTACCCGGTGTATGGCAATAGGCACACCACCTATTCCATATTGGGACCTAAACGTAACTGATGGAACATGGGAAAGTAGGTTCTAGAACATTCCTCTGCCTACCTCTTCGGGGATTATAGGCGTGATGTTACGTTTAGAATAGTTTAGATAATAAGAAATCGCTGTTTTCGAGTAACTTATCCGTACCCACAGATAAGTGTGTCAGTCGATATTGAAAGCTCCATGCCAGATCATCTTTGACACTTGACAGTGACACTACAAGCGTCTACATCTATAATATGAGTTTTGATTACTTTTGATTAATTTGGTTGGCTAATAAATTCCAAATAGTATATTTTCATTATATACGTTCACCACTTAACAGCCGGAAGATTTTACATAGTATTGAACGTGGTATAAAGCTGCGAACGGTTTAATTCCGTGATATGATTGGTTCATTTTTTGTCATACAAAATAGTTATGAATTTTTTTTTACCATGATTAGAGTATAATTAAATTTGTGATGGTTGCACTTGATTGATTTCCATCATGTCTCCAAAACGTGCGGCCGGTCTGGTTATTTTCAGATGTACTAATAGACTAGTGCAATTTTTATTATTGCAAACTTCATATGGGGAACACCATTGGACACCACCAAAAGGTAATGGAATATTGAGAGATTATCAGGCTTATGAGAATTTACCTTTATGAAGTCGAGGGGTATTATCTGTGTCTGGGCAGATTAAGAATACATTCATCGGCTCTGTGTTGAGATGCATGGTGTCATAACTATCATAAGAGACAAGCAAACTTAGGACTGGAAGATCACAGTATGGCATAGTCTGATTAGGCCGAGCTAAATGCTCTGGCCACCGATGGGCTCCCCAACCTGTATGCCCAGTGTAGGTATTATGGCCATAACCTCTCAGTAAAGGTGCATAATCCCTCACTGCAATAGGCTGATGATATATCTTGTAGGCATGCTCTAAGTTTTTTACCTGTGTATAATACATACCTGTGAAAAATCTTTACTGATGTAAATCATTGTGGTAATTTCATAGACAATATTTTATGTTTTAGGACATGTTGATCCCGGTGAGTCTGACTGGATCACAGCTTTAAGAGAGACAAAAGAAGAGGCAGGTCTAACTGAAAATGATTTAGAGGTACTGGGTACTGAATAATGTCACTTTAGTATTTATTTATAGGACTTTATAGAATATAATAATGTTCTACCATAGTTATTTTTGAGTGTGTATTTAGATGACTAGATTAGATACATACATGTCTAAATTTTTGGCTACAATACAATAGATACAATACTTAATGTGTTGAATTAATTGTCATGTTTATATGTAAAATTTACATATATTGATTTTATTGAATTTCAGATATATAAAGATATTTCAAAAACACTACACTATCAAGTAAAAGGTAATCCGAAAGTAGTTGTGTACTGGTTGGCAAAATTGAAGAATCCTGAAGGAAAGGTTACCCTTTCAGATGAACATCAGGATTTGAAATGGTTGCCTCTGCAACAGGCTCAAGAAATATCCGGATATGAAGACATGAAACAATTGCTTGCAGAATTTCATGATAAAGCCGTAAAATTTGTTTGAAAATGTTATTAGACACATTGAAGTGTAAAATCATCTCCTATCATAATGTAGATAGAGTTAGAATTGCTGTAAACATTATGTATGAATGAAATGATTTACAATAATCAATTTATTGTTTTTAATATTTTAATGATCTTAGTATTAATCACAGTATCCTTTAACTTTGCCATTTTCAGTAGCTCATAACCAGAGATTGGAAAAATCCAATGTGATAAATATGTACATAAAAAGGTTCATATTGATCAGATTCTCAGTGTATTGTATGTTCAGTTCTAAAATTTATCTATTTGCTTCATTTTTGGTCTGAAAAAATTTGATAGAATGTCTCAGTTTCACAAGGATCTCAAGTGGCTCCCCATTCGACTTCGAAGAAACACTTTGGTTTTGTGTATCCTCTCCTTTGTATCTTAAAAGCCAATTCTCCTTTACCCGTCCTCGTGACATGCCATGCAGATCACATGTAAAGACTCTGCTTTGTCTCTCTAGCCATGAATCAGGTTTTTACTCAAACTCTTACAAAGTCCATGCAGCAAGATTATGGAATACACTCCCTAACATACGAAATTCAGAGACTATTTCATTTTTCAACAAACATGTCAAACATCAAAAATCTGTATTTAATCCTGTTGTATATTTATATGTATAGGTATCCTACAACTTTGCAAGTATGTATTAATATATTTATGTATGTAATTTTATGTATGTCTGTTTATGTATGTATATTTATGTATGTCTGTTTATGTATGTACAATTAGTATGTACATATTATTTGTACCTATACACACTAAGTTGGCATTACAAAACAAATTTTCCACTAGCGGGCCTATTGGAAGATATTTGAATATGGAATAAGTAGAGCCCTTGTACAACTGCTCATATCCATTCCACTTTTGTCATTTCTGTGTGTACATGAATAAATAAAAAAAATCAGTATTTATTCAAATTTTAGCTTTATTTACATTTATAAGTGGGCTACCTAAAATACAGGATATAATGTCAATACATAAGTTGTCTTGTGTAAAAATACATTATTCCAAAAATTGTGTATAATTTATTTACACAACCCATAAAATGTATTCTTAAGAGGAATGACATTATTGCACAAATAACAGCAGCACATCCTTCATTCTTGTAAGATTTTAAATGAAACAGCATTAGTACTAATTGTATCATCATCATCAACCTATCTTAGTCCACTGGACATGGGCTTTTCGTAGCAAGCGCCTTTGCACCCTGTCTTTGGTTTGCCACATCACCTGGCGTACTAGTAGTATGATACTACACTATGGCAAGCCACAATCTCCACCCCAAACTGGCCTATTCCACCTGTTATCTTAACCAGAAATTTGATATGTGGTATTCAACTTAACAGTAAACAAAGTTGACATAAAACACCATACCTGTAATACCCAAAGTCTTATTGAAGTACTTAATCTTTATTTCATTTTCTTTCTGTATGATGATTAGCTCATTGGTGCAGTGCTTAATCTGACCGTTCCGCCAGGTCGTGGTTTCAATTCCCACCCAGAATAAATATTCGTGTGATAAGCACAAGTATTCATTATGTGTGGGTGTGTAAAAAAATCTAACTACTTATAAAAATGTGTATTATGCAGTTTATTAGCCAACTAGTTACCATACCACAAACTCTCTTGACGACGCTCACTTTGGGATCAAATGGCTATGTGTGGGGATGTCCTAATATTATTATTATACTATAATCAAAGTAAAATACGAAATATATTTGACGATTAATAAATTCTTATGTCAATCATTTCTCATGTCATTTAATGTTTTATAAAAAAATGTAAAACCCTAACTCAGGATTATTTTAGGTGCATGATAGGTCTTCTTTGGGTGATGATTATTTTTTCGATCAATATAGTTATTTAAGAATATTTAATTATTATTATTAATTATTATTGTTATTAGGGATTGGGAAAAGCGGAAAAGCCTATAGTTAGAAACGGTAAAGACTGATGTGATAATAAATAATTATTATTCGTTATTATTTTTATTGCATCGAATTTCATATCAACTGTCCAGTTGTCATGACAACTGATATCTATGGTTATCTATGGTTCTTCTACATTTGAAGGTGGAGACAAATCCAACCAATCGAACGCAAAGCATGAAAATCGTCCAGTAGTTCTAGAGTTATAAGTGGTGTAACAAACCCGGCATTTTTTTATATAAATATAGATGCCTATAATGTAATTCGAAATTTATTAATCGAGTAAATCGTAATGCTTGTGTAATTATGACAGTAGTATAAAAAAGTGTAACGTCAGTACGTTAGCATAATTTTTAAATACTGGCAACTACAAAGAGGAACCAGTTTAACCACGTGATCATTGTTTGAAAGAAAAAGCTTTGAAGTTTATACGTTAACGTAAAAAAAATTCAAATTGCAACGGCGATACAACAAAAAATCAGCGAGTTTCGTTATAAATCGTTTGTTTTACATGTCCTTTAGATTTGTTTATAAATGTAGTTATATTATAACGTATAAAAAATTAGGTGCTAAATAATATACCAAAATGTTACAGAAATGGAAGTTAATTCTAACGAATTGGGTAAGATTCCTTTTGTTATTTAGTATTTTGTTAGAGAACATGTGAATCTTGATGTATGATGGAATAAATGGCTTCTTTTGTTTTTTTTATGTGAAGTTTTTAGTGTTTTTGTTACCACAATAACATTTTCTTTTAGTGGAAAAGTATTTTGTTTCCATACAAATAACGGATAAGCGATAATATTGTTTTTTGCAGATTAATTGCTACTTTAAAGAAACTAATAAAAAATGTTTAGTAGTGAACTTGGACTCTCTTCTTGACATTATATCACAGTTGCGTGAAAATTTGAACGGCTCGAAGTTGAATTCCTCCCTAATCCATGTTTACACGATCCAAGAGTTCATTGAGGAGAAGTACCCCGATTTTAAATTTGAAAATGGTGCCGTAGAACCAGAAAACGAGGAAGATGTATATGTAGCTGCCTCCTTGCTACTTTTCTTTGTTTGTGTAAGCTCAAAGAATGCGGATATAAAGAATGCTATGTGTAACGAGCTGAGTCCTGGAGACCAGGAAACTATATTGAAGTTTAGTAAACACCTGATGGAGTGTCCAAAGACTACATTCGCAAATGTGCACGCAGCTATTATTGGTATGTTCAAGAACTTTTATGTGTACAGTGAACTGTGAACTAGACATTATACATTTAGAATTTTTAAAAACATGAAATATAGAACTATGTATGTAGTTACATATTTAATGAAGAGGCACTGATAGTCAAGGATATTTAATTTGACACAATAATTCTTTAAATTAGTTATGATTGTTGTAAGGAAACCTGCAATATGTGTTTGAGGTTAATGGTATTCTATAATTAATGAAGTTTTTAATGATGTAGTTAATTTAATTGTTTGTAGAGGCCTGTGGTCCGGATAAAGCAACACCGTCTCAGTCAAGTTTGCAATTGGGGGCTGTTGAAACTCCGCCAGCTATACGTTCATACCATAGTGAAGTCCGTCGTTTGCAGGCAGCACTTGATGCAGAAATATTTGACAGAACTTACCTACAGGAGGAGCTAACCAGAACCAATCAAAAAGTGGAAAAACTTTGTAAGTTCTGAAATTGTAAAGAGTGAATAATTCATATTTTTTATTCCATCACATCAGGACTCTTAGAGGCAGTGCCAGATTTACTAACACACTTAGTAGTCTTGAGCCTCTGCTGCCTTGATAATTATTTTGTTAATTGCCAAAGTACGTCTGGTTTACCAATACTTACTACACTGGCTCAGCGACCTAAAGTGGATATGGCCTCCAACATCAAAGTGCGCCATTACATCTGGTTTACCAATGCAGTTTATAAATTCATTTGTTTAATTTTCTCTGTCAATTGCTACTATCTTTCCAGTAACTTTCACTAATGCTGTCTCCTTGCTGTCTTTGAGGAGACCATGAACATTTTATGTACTAATGCGGATCTCATTGTGTAGTAGTATGGCTTTTCTTTTACTAACATACTTACCAGGAGATGCCTGATTGCCTACATCATCAATTTTGCACATTTCACATTTTTATCCCCAGACAGATAATGACGCCGGATTCTTGCACTCCTTTGTGGACACTTCCATGGCCCTCATGGCAAAAATAGTTGCTGTGGTTTCTTGTTGCCTTCTGCCCAAGTCGTTTTAGAGGTTATTTGGAAGTACATTTATATATTAATTTATATATTTTTTTGTCACAATATGGATTTTATTTAAGTTCTTTCAATATTTAATTATTAAAATATAATGCTTAGGCGGCAAGCACATTATTCGGAAATGAACACATCGAAAATTCGATTTGTTTGCGTTTCAGGAGAACTTGTAAAAGAAAAATTGATTTTGCTATTTAAATATGGGAAGTATTTTTAAATACAGTACATACATTTATTAATAAAGTACTAGTATAAATATTAGTAAAGTAAATACTTTTTACTAGTATCTATTATGATCAAAATGAAATTATGACTTCTTGTGATTTGACCATGACTATGTGACCCACCCCCTGGAGACAAAGCTGTATCCGCTATTGAGCATGTGCAGGTGATGTTGAAGTTCGGAATGCTTTAGATGATGTTACCTTCCTCCCCTTACTACCCACATTACTCATATCATACACCATGCCCTCCCTAATGCCTCAGATTGTACTAAAATTGGTCAGTATTGACACTAACATGACTGACACAGCATGTAAGAGCTTGTTATTGATATTTTGGTATAATGTGACCAAATATTTTGTTTTGGATACAGTGTTGAATGTGCTTCTCTTTTTAGTAAAAGACAAGGAACAGTACAAGTTGCAAATAGTTGAACTCAAAGCACAGATATCACTATACTGTAGTCAAGATATGGAACCCAAAGGTAATGACATAGGATCTAGTGATACAAGTAAACTGGTGAAACAGTTGGAGCAATTGGAGCAACAGCTTCTCAGTAACCAGGAACAACTTGAGGATGTGCAGTGTGAGAAAGAAACATTTGAGTCAAAAGTAAGTGTAGGTAGAATAGCATGTTTTGGAGTAATGTTTCAGATCAACTTGTATTTCTCAGTCGCTAATATTGATGTGACACATTACCTAAATAAGGGTCTTTTCCTCCTTTACAAGTCAAATGAGAACATCAAGGACTATGTGGGAATTGAGTGTAGCTAATAAAATTAGGAATTATGTGATGAGAAAATGGTTTGGAGTGATAGATGTAGTGTTGGGGATTAAGGAAGGGATACTTAGATAATTTAGTTGTCTAGAAATCTAATGACAGTAAAATAATCAAAGGTTTTGAGGTGATTCTAAATGGTAGAATAGGAAGAAGCTAAATTAGGTGTAGTTAATATGATCATATCAGAGACATCTTAAAAGAGGGCCAGATTCAAAGCTCCATTATAGGATGAGGATGTATGACTGCTTAAATGTAGAAGACGCGAAATAATCCATCATGACAATATGTATTTATGAATGTAAATATATTAGTATAACACTCGTTAAAAAAGTTACTGCATGTTATTAACTTAGTAAAAAGTGTTTGTGGTGTAAAAAGTTAGAGCCAGACCCACAACAGAAATTTAAGTAACTAATTAAATAGTTTTGGCTTATTTTTCTGGATTTTTTACAGATGCTGGAAAACTACAATGGGTAGAATGTATGGTTCAAAAGCTTAATTTATTTTAATTTCTTTTTTACAGCTTAACCAGTTAAAGGCGGAACATGAAAAGCTACTGGTTCTCAGTCAGCAAGAATGTACTAGAGCCAGAAGTCTTGCTGAGGAGTTGGAGACAGAGCGCAGACAAACCCATTCACTGAGAGAGTTGGTAGCAGAGCTACAGCAACATAACCATCTCAACAGAATGGACTCTAGTCTGCTAGAATGTGACGACCCCGATGCCAGCATTCATACTTTACTACAAAACACCTGTAATTGTTATTGATTTCAAATAATACTATGAAATTTGGTCATATTTACAGGTAAAAATCATTGGTATTCTTTCTTGTAGCTAGTTGCAGTGAGGCATGTGCTAATGTAATCGAGGTGCAGTTAGGAGAAGAAAGAGCAAAGATTGTAGCACTTACACAACAAATTCAGTTATTACAGGTAAGACAATTTACATTTAAAAAAAGTTTTGTCCTTATTGCTTTATTCTTATTCAGAAAATTGTTAATTGTAACATCTATTTCAGGAACAACTATGTGAAGTAACTAAAAAAGCTGAGGAAGAAAAACAATCATTCAGAAAAATTATATCAGAAAAGGAAATGTCTATAACGGAATTAACACATCATGTAACTGAAGAAATAAAAGAAAAAAATACCTTGAAAGAAATTTTTGATAATGATGTGGCTAAACTTAACAATGAACTTAATGAATTAGAGCAGAGGTTAAAAGGATGTCAAGAGAACTCTAGAAATATTATTGAAAAAAAAATTTATGAAATTCAAAATTTACAGGAAGAAAAGTTGTCTCTGTTGCAAAGCATGTCAAATGGAACAACCAAACTAGAAAACATAATTATTGATTTACAACATGAAGTTGATGCAGAGAAGAGTTCTAAAATCAAGCTCAGAGATGAATATGATAATTACATTATGAGGCTCAATGAAAAAGTCTTAAATAGGAACAATGAATTAGTTGAACTACAAAACAAGATATTTGAGAAAGGAGAGACAATAGAGGCTCTACAGTTAGAGTTAAGGAGAGAAAAGGAACTAAGAGAAGAGCTTACAAATAAACATAACACTGACATTATACATTTGCATTCTATAAGAGAGAGAGTAGAACAAGACTTACAACAGAAAATAGATGAATCACATGGCTTACAAGAGCATTTGCAACATCATATTTCTGTCATAGAACAATTAAATAAGGAAAACAATCAGTTGAAAATGACCATTGCAAAATTGCAAGAAGATAATAAAATACTAAAAGACACAAAGGAAAAATTATTGACGGAAATTGAAAATCGTAACCTCAAAGCCGAACAAATTTACAAAGAAACCGAAAACTTAAAAAATTTGCTTTGTGAAAAAGAACAAAATCTTCAAAGTAATTTAGAGGAATCGACAGCCAAAGAACTTCAAAATAAATTGCAAATGGAAAATGAATTACAGACTTTAAAGGATAACTGCTCGAAAGAAATAAGCAAACTTGATATGGTTGTACAAAATTTGACACTAGAAAGGGAAGAAAATGAAATACTAATTAATAAACTTCATAATAATTTGAGTGAACAGAAGAAAATAAATGACATTTTAAAGCTGGACTTGACTAAAGTTAATAGCAAATGTGAAGAATTAACAGAAGAAATTATTGAAAATAACTGTGTAATAAAAGCTGTTAAAGATGAACTGGAACATAGGAAAAAGATTTATCATGAAGATCTTCTTTGTAAGGATAAAATTATTGAATCAATTGAAACAAAATTAGCTTCTGAAGTTTCTGCCAAGAACTACATGCAGGAGCAGTTTATTTCTTTACAAAAAGAGAAAGAAGGATTATTAACGACATTAAATGAACAAGATGATAAGCTCTTAAAACTAGAACGTGAATACAAAAATTTAAGTGAAGTAAATAAAAGAAACGAAAATAGTAAGTAATATATTTTGGTTTCGATATTCTTCTCGTAGTTAGGTTTTTATTAAAATTTGTTGTATTCCAATTTAATACTTCATTTTACAGTTCAGTTTCCTTATCACAATCATATTTTTTTGCAGCAATACAAACATTACAAGAACAGATATTAAAGAACACAATGAAATATACACAACTTGAAAATAAGCTTGTAACAGAAGTTAATGAACTTGAAACAAAATTTATAGAAAGTGATAAATCTCTAAGAGACATAACAACCCATTCTAATGATGTTATTAAAGGCAAAGAGTTGTTAATTTATACCCTAAATGTAAAAGTTGAAGAAATGGAAACAAATGCAAAGGATTTACAAGAAAAAATCATGATGATTGAGACAGAGAAGCAGTGCCTTATTCAGCAATTAACAACAGAAAAATCATATAGATATAATGTAGAAAATGAGTATCTCAACCAATATTCTCGTATGAATAGTATAACTACAAATTTAAATGAAGAAATATTAAGAAACAATAAGGAAATAAGTTCTTCTAAAAGTAAAATCCAATCATTGTTAGGAAACATTCAAGAAAAAGATGAAGGTAATAAACATTACTAGAAGAGCTCCAATTAAATTTTATATCAAATGTTACTAGCTGGTCGACTGAGTTTCGCTCGAATGACATTAAAGCTAAATAGTTTTTGTAGCCTAGGCATTTTCAACTTTAACCGTAGGCTAATGGCACACATACTACAAATTACAGATACTGAAATGTTTATTAGATACTTAAAGCTGTGCTTTGTTTTCTTTAATCACACCACTAAATAACAAAAGACAAGTTTTTAAAAAACAGTCCTTCTTTTTTGTTTTAAATTGGTACTGAGTTATTTTAGTACCTACTTGGAGTGTAATTTAAAAAAATTTCAAACACATATTGTTTAGTTTTTGGAAACGATGCTTTAAAACCGAAGAAAGCACAAAAACTTTCAACTAATATTACACCCCCAAGGGTTGGAATGTCCGTAAATCGATTCTCTTTAGCAGACCCCGACATGGTAAATTCAATATTCCTGTTCAATTTATACTTCTGCCAAATATATATTAGCGTATTGGATAAATGTATTTTGTTCATGTGAAAACATAATTTTGTTGATAACATTTTACTTTAATAGTAAAATACTAAAAACCTTCAAAATCGTTAGTCATTTCGGAGAGTTCAATTACGTATCACTACATAGTATAAAACAAAGTCGCTTTCTCTGTCCCTATGTATGCTTAAATTTTTTAAAGTACCCAACGGATTTTGATGCAGTTTTTTTAAATAGATAGAGTGATTGAAAAGGAAGGTTTATATGTTTAATACATGCATAATATTATAGTAGAGAAACACTGATAATTTTCAAGTTTTCTAATGCGATGTCGTAAATAAACAAATTTTTTTTGCGCTTACTTTGTAAACGCTGGCTGAACCCTACGAGATAGATCAAAATAATATACTGCAGTATTGTTCACCTTAATAAGGTCTACAAAAA